>PVIC010047602.1:0-13805 GCA_004025085.1 Thryonomys swinderianus | reverse complement strand
GACCTTTAAAAGTGATGTGACTTGGAAAAGACTAAGCATTAACAGACAAATTACAGTTTGCAACTTACCCCTTTAAAAACACTGCCAACAGTCTGAGTGCAATATGAACTTTTGCAGTTTACCAGTAAATCAAATAACATGCACAGAATTTTCTGCTGAACCTTTTCATCTGATATAGCTGCAAAAAATGGCTTCGTGATCTAGACAGGAGGAAGAAAAAATACTCCACTGAATTCAGGGAACAAGCATGAACTCCAAAAGTAATTTCTGCATTGTTTTCACTCACAACATAAAACTGTATATGTTATCTTCTCATTTAAAATGCTATTCATTTTAATGACTAATGTACAACTTTCAGTTCTATACAGCAGTTAAGATATATGATGTTCCTTTAAAACATGTCCAGTCCATCAATAACTTACATTACAAATCTTTCAATCTTTGAACCTGCTTGGATTTCTGAAGAAAGTCACTAACCTTTTCGAGGGCAGTGATCTGAGTGGTTGGTATTCCTGTGCCAAGTTCCTTTGCTGTGTGCACAGCTTTTATAAACATTTCTAGACTCTTTGGATCCTTGTGTAAAAGGGAAGCTGAATATTCATTATATTTTCCCAGAGCAAGATGCAAAACAATGACCTCATCTTTCAGGACAGCAGTGTGCTCTTTCTCCATCTTTCCTAGTAGTTGTTCTACCAGAGGCAACAGCTGTGACAGCACCATCTAAAGATTGAAAAATCCTTAGTGAGCGTTACCAACTAATGCTTTTGCTCACTCTACAAAGACACATCGGGGGTTTAGCCTGGAGGGAAAAACTTAATCCCCACAACTCTTAGACAGAGTGGCTATTGACCACAGCCCTTCTGGCAGTTCACCTGTAATGCCCAACACTACCCAAATGCCATGTCTCTTCAGATTTATTGAGAGTAGGAAGTACAATCCAAAATTTGCATAACACTATTTTAGCATTTGCTAAAACACTGTGTCTACCTTAAATATTGTTTTCAATTTGTATTAGTAGTATCAATTCAAATTATACATGTGAAGGCTTTAATAACTCAACCAGGTGCCAGCAAATCACAGCTTTACAGTCCAAATTCAAGGATGACCTGTTCTGTAAATTCTGTTAACTGACCCACAGCCATTACTTCTTTTCATACCATCTGTGGCTATTTTCCTGATACAGTAAAAGAATTCAGAAAACAGTGTCATTCAGAGAATGACAGTTCATGAGACCACAGTCATCCTAATACCTAGACTGGCTTAAGGATCCTACTGAACACCAAAACACATAGATGATCAAGTCCCTCATATAAAAGGGCTCAGTATTTACATATAGATTATGCATATACTCCTATATGCTTTAAAACACTTCGAAATTACCTATGACACTTAGTAAAATTAGAATGGTATGTAAATTTTGTACTGTATTGTTTAGGGAATGAGAAGAAAAAAATGTACATGTTCATCACCAATGCAAATTACTTTTAAAATTTTTTGGATGGATACTGGTGATTGATACTGCTCTACTACTGAGGTAGAGCCCCAACCCTTTAAAAAAAATATTTTGAGACAGTCTTGTTGGGAACATGTTTTGGGAGAAATAATTGGAAGGTCAAAATTGATCAGGCCTTCCTGGTGCAGACGGACTCTGGACTCTACTCGCCTTCACCTTTGTTAACAGCAGAGACTCTGGTCATCTGACATGCTGTGATGCTTCAAGGCTGAACTACTCCATTGCTGGTGTCTGCCCTGCCCAGGGGCATCTTCATCTGCATAATGTCTCTAGGACTATTGGAGGTGTTTGCCCTGCTCACAGGGCTGTTACATTCTGTTACTCAAGAGGTGCTGAATAAAAGGTGTGGTGATCTGGTGCCTGGGGTCTTTTGCTAACCAGAGTAGCATGGATCAGGCCCAAACTTAGCCTCTGTGAACCTCGTTTCTGCCTACTTATTATTATTTTGCCGTGTGCTGCCAACTCACAGAAGACTAGAACCTAATGTAAGGTTCTAGTTACGTTCCCTTCCCCTGGTTCCCACACAGTCTCACTGAATTACTTGGCATGGGTTCCACACTGTGATCTTCCAAAGCAACTAGGGCTACAGTTGTGCACCATTTTCCCCAACTCTCCACTTGCTTTTTGTTTTGAGATAGCATCTCACTATGTTCCATGAACTTGCAGTCCTCCTGCCACAGCGTCCCAGATTCTGGATTTATAGGCATGCTTAGCTTTGGCTCCAAATATTTTTATCTGAGACTGGTTGAATCCACAGATATGGAACTCATGGATATGGGAAGCTGACTGGACCTTTATGCAGGTTTATTAACTCCTAAACAGTGACAGCTCAGAGTTGATAAATGTGAGAAATTTAATCAAATGGTCTTCATTTCATTTTTCCGTCTTAATTCTGTAAGTGGAGCCAATACAAGGCTGATGATGCACACAGGCATTTTTATAATAATAGGATAAAATAACTTTCTCTGTGTCAACCAGAGACACATGAATTTCACCTCATTCCTTTGTATAACACAATTCCTTGAGAATATATGAAAATTACGGACTCTTCTGCTAGAAAAATCTACACATACATGTATTAAATAAATAAGCACACAGGGCCAGGGATTCACCTCAGGGGTTCTGGCATCTGCCTTGCAAACACCAAGGTCCTGAGTTCAATCCCAGGTAACTACATACCAAAATACTGGGCATGGTGACTCATGCTCATAATCCCAGCATTCGAGAGGCAGAGGTAGGAGGATTGCTATGAGTCTGAGGTTAACCTGGGCTACATAGTTCAGGGCCAGCATGAACTACAAAGTGAGACCCTGTCTCCAAGAAAAAAAAAGAAAAGCAAACAACTCTGGATTTGTCAGACTTATATCTAAATATATACCCTTGCAGAAAATTTTTCATTTGAAAGATTGATGTAAACCAACAGCTTTCAATAGTAGTGTACCCACTACAATTTTAAATATACTAAGATTAAGCTAAAAAAAACACAAAGATAACACAATTATTAAATGTAAGAATTCACCAATAGGTGCTTTTGCATCCTGTATCTTTTTTCTACCTCCAGCTCACTGCCCTTCCAAAGGATCCCTTCTGAGAGTGTACACAATGGCTACACATCTTCCTCAACCATGGGTGGGGACAACCACTCTCTGATAACATCATACAGAATGTACAGTCCACTTGAATTTCACATACCTCACTGTTGACTTCCCGTAATACCTTCATCAGCTCTTTTGCAACATAAGCTGGGCAACCATACACACAATAAAGTAGGTTTTTCAAAGTTTCAGACAACTTCTGGTGAGATTTCTGTTTCTTTTCTCTCTCTAGTTTCTCAAATAAAGTAGCTAAATCCTAGGATATCCAAAATAAAACTGGATGAAAAAGGGTTAAGGATCTCCAAAGGCCAAGTATACAAATATTTAGATTCTTTTTCAAATAAAGTGACACTGCTTTTATTTTTTTCACTTTCCTTTAAAGTGCTAATTGGAAAGCATATCAATATCCCAGCTAGCTCACTATGAAAAGCTACACGAGTCTTTTATCCCAGAAAGAGCAGCAAAATTATAGTATTATGATCTTTTAAAAAGGGAGAAAAGATACAGTTATCGACATAGTAGTTTCTAAATTCAGTGACATTCCATCAAAATTCCTACAAGATAAAATGTCATGAATTGAGAAAACTGCTTGTATGGACTCAAAGGCACATGTAAGTGCTCACACACACACACACGCACACACACACACACACACTCTCTCTCTCTCTCTCTCTCTCTCCCTTTACCTCTCTCTCCCTCTCTCTCTGCCAGTGAGCTTACCTGAACCACATAGGTGGCATCAGAGGTGATCTCCTCTGCTTTGGGAACCAGATGATCTATCACTAGATGAAACTGCGATGCTACTCCAGTGAGGGCCTGGAGACACTGAACAGCAGCCCTACGGACTTCTTTTATGGGGCTCCCCAGATTAATGACTAATGATGCTACCACTAAAACCAAAGGGAAAAAAATGTAAGTCATTTAAAAAATGGAAACAGCACATAATTTAAATAGTTGACAAATCATACAAAGTTGCCCAACTGGGACTGGGGAGGCAGCTCAGTGGTAGAACACTTATCTAGCAGGTTCCAGCCCAGCACCACACACGTGTTCATGTGTGTGCGCGCGCGTGCGCGCGCACACACACACACACACAGTGATTCTTCTCAGGGTTCCCTAGTATTGGGATTACAGGCATGGCCACCATACCTGACTCAGAAACTTTTGTATTTATCCACATAGAAAAATGTCCATAATATATAGAAAATGTTTAACCAAAAATCTGAAGTCAAGGAATTGGGCTGGGTATGGTAGCTCATGGCTGTAATCCCAGCACTTAGGAGGCAGAAGCAGGATTGCTATGAGTCCATGGACAGCCACATAGTGAGTTCAGGGTCAGCCTGAACTACAAAGTGAGACCATCTCAAAAAAAAAAAAAAAATGTATTGGAAGTTCTCATTATCCAAACATAACTAGGAAAATCTTAATCATAACTCACCTAAAATAGAGACTAGAATTACATACAGCAAGTAATGGACAAAAACTTAACTGTTATGAGTTTTTATTTTTATTTTTATTTTTTGAGACAGGGTTTCGCTTTTGTAGTTCAGGCTGGCCCTGAGCTCACTATGTGGCCCAGGCAAGCCTTGAACTCAGCAATCCTCCTGCATCTGCCTCCCGAGTGCTGGGATTACAGGTGTGAGCCAACATGCCCGGCATGAGTTTTTATTTTTAAATAAAAATTGAAATTATATATTAGTATGTAATGAAATTATGGGTATAAATGAAATCATGTATTCTTTTCAGGAATGTATAAAAGATAAACATTTAGAAGTTGTTCTAGGGCTGGGACTTTAGCTCAGTGGTTCTGGCATCTGCCTTGCAAGCACAAAGTCCCAAGTATGATCCCTGGTGTCACACACCACAATGCTGGGTATGATAGCTCATGCCCATAATCCCAGCACCCAGGAGGCAGAGGCAGGAGGATTGCTGTGAGTTCAAGGCTGGCCTGGGCTACATAGTGAGCTCAGGGCCAGAATGAACTACAAAGCGATACTCTCTCTCTTAAAAAAAAAAGTTGTTCTAAGGAAAATATATAATCATTCACTTTGCTTTCACAGAACACTTAGAAAAAGTGATTATAGAATTTGAAAAAAATCAAGAACATTTTCAAATTTCTCAGGCCTGTTCTTATTCTGCTATTAAAACCATTCTAGTGTGAAGCATCTTTCATACCCATTATCCTCATTTACTATTTCCCCCTCCAGTTATTTTGCTGTGGTTTAAGTCTACTGGATTAACTCATTTTCCAGTAGCTCTGTAAGTCAACCTGCTTGTTGATACCACAACCACTGATTTTACAAAAGCCTGTATCTTTTGCAAACCTTTCAATTCCACTTTATAAAAAATAAATAAATTTCAGCCTGGAGATATAACTAAGTAGTTCCAGTGCTTGCCTAGCAAGTGCAAGGTCCCTGGTTTGATCCTGGTAACCATATACAACAATACCAGGCGTGGTGACTCACGCCCACCAGCAATCAGTACCACATACCACAATGCCAGCTTTGTGGCTCATGCCTGTAATCCCAGCACTTGGGAGGAAGAGGCAGGAAGATTGCTGAGTCTAAAGTTCTCCTGGGCTACACAGTGAGCTCAGGGCCAACCTGAACTACAAAGCAAGACCCTGTCTCAAAAAAAAAAAAATTTTTTTCAGATGTTTCATTAGAGTAATAAACCTAAAAATGACCTACACCTGATAAAAGAGATGCATCTGGGAAGGATTTAAGTAGTTAGCTGCTTAATGAATTATATGATTTGACTTTTCTGTATTACTATAAGCTGTTGGAGTTCAGAGAATGAATAGCTACCTATTAAAAATTCACGTATATCCCTCCATTTTTTAACTTCTGTGTTTAGTGAGATTTTACTCAGTATCACTAATAAGTTATAAAAATATAACTAGAAAATTCTGTGTATAATCCATTTTTAAGAGAATAAAGTTATAAATTTTCCAAACTACATAAACCACATGCAGAGAAAACATTAAAAGTTTTGCTATTTTGGTACTTTTTCTTTTTCTTTTTTTTTTTGAGACAGAGGGTCACTAGTTCTAGTCAGTTCTGAATTCACTACATAGTTCTAGGCTAGTCTCAAACTCTTGGCAACAATCTTTTGCTTCAGCCTCCTGACTGCTGGGCTACCATGCCTGGCTTATTTTGATATTACCTGGAGAGGAAGTGGAAGCCAGATGCTGTTTACACTGTGTCTTCTGAGAAGAGAGCATCGCACAACCCATGTAGAGTGCCTGAGTTTGTAGCGAAGACTTCACAATGCAGTTAAGTGGATTTGAAAGGCTAGCATCATAGGTCCACAAAATAGAGAAGAACTTGAATAAATGAAAAACATCTTCTAGATGTACCTAGTTAAAATAAGAAAAAGGAAGTTTAATTCTCAAGTAAGTTGCTTCCAAATTGTTTTCATTAAGGTACAATTATAAGATGAAAATAATACTGTGTCTATAATCACATGAACTTATTCTGCACTTGGTACAGTTATTTTAATCAATTAGGAAAGATATGAAGAGTGATATTCCAAAGACCCACTATAATATTGAATCTGAAGATGAGGATATTAAATAAAAAAATAAAAAGAGTGGTTCCTGGGAAGCTTCATTAAGAAAGCACTTTAAGCCGGGCATGGTGGCTGACGCCTGTAATCCCAGCACTTCGGAGGCAAAGGCAGTGATTGCTGAGTTCGAGGCTTGCCTGGGCTACATAGGGAGCTTGGGGCCAGCCTGAACTACAAAGTGAGACCCTGTCTCAGAAAAAAAGAAAGCACTTTGAAGATGGAGTGGTTTCTGCTAAGGAGGTCAAATGCCCTGGAGAAAGCAAGTTACATAAGAATAAGAACAATTATTGGCTATGGAGGTTACTAGTTCTCAGGCTGAATTTCATATCTGAGTGACTTTGCATGGTGCTGGAAAAGCTCTCTGAAATAGTTTCCTCATTTGCAAATGGTATGTAATTACTGAACAGACCGGGTTCTTGTGATTCTTGATTATACTAGTGAACCTCACACAGTGTACTGCTTCATGGAGTGATTACAGCACAGCTTATAGGACACGTGTTTATTCTCAGATATTCTTCACAATTTAAAAATCTACTCTCATTTTTATTAGCCATATCCTAACTACAATGTTCTACAATAAATCTATCTTCTTAAAGGGAAGAATGTCTGAAAGGGATGTGGCAAGTACCTTTATGAGAAGTTTCATTAGAACCCTGAAATGAAGCACATCGGCCCCCTCCAGGATTATCTCAAACAGCCCAATGAGCAAATGCAGGTAGTGCCTGCTATCCTCTTCCAGTTGTTCAGGATTCCACCATATGTCATCTATAGGTACACAGAGAAAAAGAAAAGCCACATAAAACCTACGGGAACATATTGTGGGGAGCTTCTTGTTCAAGCTGAAGGAGAATCGTGGAGCCAAGAATTTAGCTTTCTAGAGCATCATGCTTAAAGATTCACACCTGGTGGTGTGGGAATGTAATGAGGGGAAGAAATAAATATGATTCTGAAAGAAGATTAAAAAGCATGTATAAAGGGAGTGGGGGTGGGGGTGGGTAGGGATGTGGGTAAAAATGAGAATTAACGTGTCATATACTGGTACAAATTCCCCAATGTTGTGTGTGATTGTGAGCTGTATATAAAATGTATCAATAAAGAATTCAATTTAAAAAAAAGATTCACACCTGGCATCTTACCTTTAGGAAAAGATTTAGGAGCTTTTAGTGTATAAATAAAATTTTTCAGGAAAAATAAAAGTAACACTGAATCTTCCATGGCAACCTTGTGGGCATTGTGGAGCTGCTCTATATAATGTGCCCACAGCTCCTCTGGTAAACCTCTGTCCAACATCAGCTCTGGGTACCATTCTGAAGACATTTCCTGAAAAGAAACAAAAATAGCAAAAACCAAGGGATTATGCAGGTGAACTGTAGCCGAAGAGTTCCTTTAGATAACAGGAAAGATTCTGTTAGTAAGTACATTCCAGCAGGGACAGGATTATTAACTTTCCTACAGTTTTTAAGAGGGACTTATTACTAGTCACAAGAAAAATTAAGTATTGCTTCTATCTCTAAAAACAAACTTTATTCCTAAAGCCTATCAAATATAGTGCAGAAGCAAACAGTTATATTTCTAAATAGAAAGATAAGGAATCAGATTTCCAAGATATCTTTAAAGGGACAATTTCTCATTCCATATTTTTATAGCTAAAGAAAGTACATGGTAAAATTTCCAAAGAAAGTAATCTAATTTTGGATCTAAGATGTCTTTTGTAAGAGATCTGACTGGCTCAATATGCTGCAACAGCTGAAAATATGCTCGTGCACCTCAAAAAACTATTGAAAATAAAATGTAACCAAATAAATCAAATATATATGTTTGAATACCACATTAGTCCTCTGGTGTGAGAAACCAAAATAAGGAAAGAGGGACTAAAATGTACAATAGACACTGGGAAATGGGAAGAAAATGTTCAAATGGGAGGTGGAACAAAAAAAGAGGGAGAAAGGCAATGACAAGAAAAAAAAGAAAATAGAAGGAAAAAATGGAAACAAAGCTTTTGTACACAGGGAGGATTGGGAGTATGGGAAGGGTGAATAAAATTGAAAAACAAAGCAAAACAAAAACCACAGAGCCAGGGATGTAGCTTAGTGGTACCAACCAAGCCTGTCTCATATGCATAAGATCCTGAATTTGATCCTTTGTACCAGGAAAAAAAAGAATAAGAAGGGATAAGGATTTAGCTCTGTAGTGTAGCTCCTTCCTGGCAAGTGTGAGGTCCCGAGTTTGATCCCCATTACCACAAAAAAAAAAAAAAAATGCCACCTACTTACAGATATATAGAACACTCACTTGGTCCATATTTTAAACATTGAGAGCATAGTTCCAGTTATAGTTTCTCAAAGGAAAAACAAGTCAGATTTTAAGAAAGGTTCACCTAGGCCACTTTTTTTTTTTTTTGAGACAGGGCCTCGCTTTGTAGTTCAGACTGGCTCTGAGCTCACTATGTAGTCCAGGCAAGCCTTGAACTCAGCAATCCTACTGTCTCTGCCTCCCGAGTGCTGGGATTACAGGCGTGAGCCACCACGCCCGGCAACCTAGGCCACTTTTTAAAAGATGAAGATTTGTTCTTTTAAAGTTGACACAACGTTAGCTAACCATGGCTATGTCAAGACCTGAGAGTGTAAGTAAATCCTGAGTATAGATCAATGAAAAAAGATGTAATTCATTTAGCAAATACTATAATGAGAAGCCCTTTGAGGTTTGGAGGACAAATAAAAGCAAAATACTATTATTATATGTGGCAGATATTAAGAAATAATCTTGTTGGGCCGGAGGGTTAGCTCAGTGGTTCCGATGCCTGCCTCGCAAGCGCAAGGACCTGAGTTCAGTCCCTGGAAACCACATATAATGCTGGGTGTGGAGACACGCCCACCAACAATCAACACCGCATACCACAATGCCGGGCGTGGTGGCTCACGCCTGTAATCCCAGCACACAGGAAGCAGGGACAGGAGGATTGCTGAGTTCGCGGCGGCTTGCCTGGGCACCATAGTGAGCTCAAGGCCAGCCTGAACTACAACGCGAGACCCTGTCTCAAAAAGAAAAAAAAAAAAAGAAAGAAAGAAATAATCTTGTTTATTCAAGATGTGGTACTTGGGAGAAATAAAAAACAACTAATAAACCAGGTGCTGTGTACATGCCTGGAATCCCAGCTCTAAGGAGGCTGAGGCAGCAGGATCAATGCTAGTCTGAGGCCTGAACTACAAAATGAGACCGTGTTTCAAAAACAAAGAAAACAACAAATGTCCCTAAGTAATACTGTCAAAGACAACAGCAGATTGAAGACTCATATCTAATGGAATATTGAAATTTTTTAAATATATGAGACCTATTTTTAGTAAATAAGAGAACAATGTTTTGCTCAAGCACTAACACAACAAATGAATTCTTCATCACTATAGCCAGTGTAGTTTGGTAACTACTCAATAAAAATAAAGAACCCTGCAATTTGAAACTATGTAATTCAATTCAATTTTCCACAGAAACATGACAGTACTCATTTAGTACCCACTGCTTCCCAAAGGCCACTTCCCATTTCAGTTGGCTCACATCCAAACACATCTCAGACTCTGGTTTAAGTTCTGCTGTGACTGACAGGCCAGGCTGTCATTTCACTCAACAGTCAACTCTCTGTAGACTGTACTTCTTACCAACGTAGTAATCACACTTTCCAGCTTCTTCATGTTTTTCTGTAGCAAGCTGAAGACTCTGATTGCAAATGGAAAGTGAGTTTCTTTTGAAGATGAACAGCAAGAGACAAGAACAGACACAATTACGTGAAATGTCACTTTCTGCTTCAAGTTAAGGGATTCCTTTTCACCAGCACTTATTAAATCTTCCACCTTGAAAATAAACATACTTCATTATTGGTAGCTCTTGATTTTCATAAGACACACTATCTCAGGCCTATCAAGATAGTGTGTTTTTCAAATAACAGGAAATGACAAATACAAAGCTTCAAACAAACCTTAAAGAACTGATTAAAGTAATTGCAAAAATAAGTAATCTCAGAAATAATGTGACTGCACTTGCCAACAGGTTAATGCATTTAAATCATGTAACACCTTTATAAAAATTATAAGGCAAATGATTTTATCCTTTTTTAGATTATATTTTATTTTTAACAACAAAAAAGTCTATTTTAAATGAGAATGACAGAAAAAAATGAAGATAAAAGGAACATATTCTTACGAGTGTCACACAGTCAGAAAAATATGATATAAAATTCTAAGGACTTCAAATATTCCGCAGAATGTTACACTAATAATGTACATGTTTAAAACTAAACAAAGTAGACAGTAAATAGAAAAACAGAACAAGAGCTGAAAGTCTAATCAGAGTGTGAGAAGCAAAGCAGGGGTGGGCTTTGACAGCACACTTACCATCTTTAGCATTGACAAAGGGTCTCCTGAGTTTATATTGCCAGCCAATAAGTGAATCATCTTCTCATTTGCTACACCAATTAGTTTTTCTGACTTTGTACTTTTAATCACATCTTCAAGAGCTGTAAAAGAGTTTTGAATACAGAGTGCTCTTATGTCACCAACACAATGAATTATGTAAAATAAGAGATTTAGACGAAAAACTTTACTATTTCTCTTTAGATATTTGCTTTTTTTCTTATCCAATTTTACATTTGAGTCAACTTCCTTTTCAGTGTGTACTTTATGTCTTCACAAAAATTTAAAAACTCGCTGGCACACAATTTCAAATAGCAAACAGCCACTTTAAAATATATTTTATTTTATTTATTTATTTATTTAGAGACAGGGTCTCGCTTTGTAGTTCAGGCTGGCACTGAGCTCATTATGTAGCCCAGGCAAACCTTGAACTCAGCAATCCTCCTGCCTCTGCCTCCTGAGTGCTGGGATTACAGGCGTGAGCCACCACGCCAGGTACTATGGTATGTGGTATTGATGGCTGGTGGGCATGAGTCACCACGTCCAGCACTATATGTGGTTACTAGGATCAAACTCAGGGGGCCTTGCACTTGCGAGGCAGGCACTGGAACCACTGAGCTAAATCTCCGGCCCAAAAAATTTAATTTAAAATTTATTTTTTTAAAGTGTTATCTAAAAGAACAACTGAATTTCTTACCTTCTTTCCAGCCTATTAATAGAGGATGTAGAGAACAAATTCCTGATTTTGACAAATATATAGCAAGTTTCATCTCAACAGATTCCATATCATCATTAGTGATAACCATAAAAGGCAGCAAATGTACAATGACTTGATTTGACAACTGATCATTTTCACTCATTATCTCTTCTTTAATTAGTATGTCTGCTACTATCTGAAGGACTCCGTACCTAAAAACAGTACACTTCATTGAGTTATATGTTAGACATTTCAATGTAGCAAAATTTATCATTACACTGTTCTGATTTCACTAACAATATGCTGGTCTCATCCCTAAAAATATTAAGATACACCAAGTCATCACTTAAAATCCAAGCCAATAAAGATGTTATTTGGGACAACCATTTTGCCTTGTTATTTTCTTTTCATTAAAAAAAATCACCAGGTTAAGAAATTATCAGGTTTACAGCATATAAAATAATATAGTGCATGTCTCAACTGTACCGGGCATCAGATATTTATCATGCATTCAAAAAATAAAATTAACTGGGTGCCGGGCGTGATGGCTCATGCCTGTAATCCCAGCACTTGGGAGGCAGAGGCAGGAGGATGCTGAGTTCCAGGCTTGCCTGGGCCACAAAGTGAGCTCAGGGCCTGCCTGAACTAAAAAGCAAGACCCTGTCTCAATCAATCAATCAATCAATCAATAAACAAACAAACAAACAAATGAATGAATGAATAAATAAAATAAAATTAAATTAACTGGGCTGGAGATTTAGCTTAGTGGTTCCGGCGCCTGCCTCACAAGCACAAGGTCCTGAGATCGATCCCTGTAACAATATACAATGCTGGGTGTGGTGGCTCACGCCCACCAGCAATCAATACCACACACCACAGTGCCGGGCGTGGTGGCTCATGCCTGTAATCCTAGCACTTGGGAGGCAGAGGCAGGAGGACTGCTGAGTTCGAGACTTGCCTGGGCTACATAGTGAGCTCAGAGCTAGTCTGAACTACAAAGCGAGACCCTGTCTTAAAAAAAAAATAATAAAATAAAATAAAAAAATAAAAATAACTGAGCATATCCTTGTGTAATGGAAGCAATATGTTATCTATGTGATAGACATCTAGTTAAACAAAACTATAAGATGTATTTTCTTTCATGCTCTAAGAAGCCTTAATACTTTTCAAGGCTTTGTAGTTTCTTGCTTTGTAGTTCAGGCTGGCCCTGAGCTCACTGTGTAACCCAGGCAAGCTTTGAACTCAGCAATCCTCCTGCCTCTGCCTCCCGACTGCTGGAATTATGGGCATGAGAGCCACCACGCCTGGCACTGTGGTATGTGGTACTGATTGCTGGTGGGCATGTGTCATCACACCTGGCACTGTTCTATGTGGTTACCAGGGATTGAACCACGGACCTTGTGCTTGCTAGGTAGGTGCTAGAGGACTGAACTAAATCTCCAGCCCAATTTAATACTTTTCTTTTACATATTTTTGCATCTTACTTTTAAAATTTTAAACATATAAAAAAGTATAATATAAACCAAAATAAATTAGTTTTATCATGCAAGAGGGTATTGCACTGAGATATGCTATCACTATGACCAAAGGTTACATAAATAAAATGTAATTAGTAAGAAAGAAAAATAAAAAAAAAATCAATGTGACCTTGATACGAGAACTTCATCAATTCAAAAGTGCATGGGGAGAAAGGAGAAGGAAAAGAAACACATACCATGACTTATTCTTTGAAAGGTCTGCTCTTTGACAGAGATTCAGAAGATTTGTAACAGTCACTTCTGCACTAAAGTGTTGCTGGAAAATCTACATGGAAAAAAAACCCATGAGTAAATATTTACTTGTTTCAAATTTGCGTAGTTTCTAAAATGGGCTTTATAAGCAACTTTTTCCAAGGATTCCTATGAAATGTCAGTTTAAGAGCTGTTTCTCAAAAGTGGCGTTCATGACCCCATTTTCCATATTCCTAAGACATCTCCTAGGGATATAAGTATATTAAAAGTAATATTAAAATTTACAAAGCACTTTTCCCT
>PVIC010047601.1:0-13804 GCA_004025085.1 Thryonomys swinderianus | reverse complement strand
GTGGGGTTCTGGAGCAGACTGCCAGGGAAGCCTGCAAGTGTGACCATTGCAACCTGGAAAGAGTCAACTGCAAAACTTGTGCTTTCATCCTGTTAGAGTATTTCTCTCTCTCCTGAACACTCAAAAGAGGAAAATGGGTATTTTAGATTCAAACTACTGATGCATTTTCCTTTAGCACCTTTCTATAAAAGTTTCCATAAAGTTATAAATGTGAGCCGGGTGTGGTGGCTCACACCTGTAATCCTAACACTCGGGAGGCAGAGACAGGCGGATTGCTGAGTTCGAGGCTTGCCTGGGCTACATAGTGAGCTCAGGGCCAGCCTGAACTACAAAGCGAGACCCTGTCTCAAAAAAAAAAAGTTATAAATGTGAGTAGTGTTTGCTGAGCACCTGTAATACACCTTCTCATATTTCATCTGTGTCTCCTAACTGAAACCTTAAGACAGCCTATTAGTCTCATCTCTACAGCATATGAGTTTTTGGCTTAATAAATTATAATTACTTACACTTTTTCTGTTTATTATACTCTAGCCTTGGACCCTACTACACATTTTAATAAAAGATTAAGAAATTGTAATCTAACTTATAACACCAGAAAAGTACAGCTTTATATGTTATTTTCCATTCTTAGAAAATAATTAATAGATAATCTTGTGCTGGAGATGAAGCAGAACACTGTTGACATTTAGCACAGACGTGTGCATTTCTTGGGACAAGGCAATGAAAAAGAACGTGACCTAACACGTCAATCATGTTGTCTTGACAACATAAACCCTTGAACAGAGAGGTTCCCGCATTGTAGGTGGTCGGGAAACACTCCCAGAATATCCTCTTCCTCTCCTGGGGCACACCACTAGGCCTTCTTTGCAAAATTGAACTATCTCAAAGTCTGGTTAGATTGAGCAGATGGGCCACAGCAATGATGTGGTGAAGATGAATGGCTCTCATCTCTGTGCAGCTCCTCCTGGCTCTGCTGACCCTTATCACAAGGAAGAAATAAAGAGTCACAAAACAGAAGGTTCTGGATCTGAAAGCCTGTGTTGAGCAGCCTTCTCCACTCTGCCATCCATACTCAGCTGGGGAAAAAATCGGAAAGGCCCATGGGAGTCAAGTGGATTTTGATTATCAAGTATTGTACCCTGACCTTATGATACACAAGTGAGATTTGACTACTCAACTCAGAGGAAGAGCACAACATGGGGAAAACTGTCCCCGAAGCCATAGACCAGGGCAAAGCCAGGGACTGAAGTTAACTGACACCGGTGTTTGTGGCTTAACTTACCAAAGTTATGGTAAATGGCTTGTGCCATTGTAAGTGATAGCTGAACACATAGTAGCATGGATGCTCTTATGGTGGAGAGAACTTTCAGAACTCATGCACTTCTGTAACCTTGTCTGTGCTTAACATGGCATGTACTGGGCCTAGAGTAAGTGCACCACACGTTCCTGCTCAGGGTGCTGCCCTACAGCCACCTTGGTCCCTCCAGGAGGGCACTTTCATCGATCTCCCTAGCCTCCCATCACTTGGACATAGTTGGAACCCAGGAAGCACTAAACGACGGGCATTGCCTGTAACCCCCACACTGGACAATCTCACTACCCTACCCAGGGGTAGCATGTTTCCTGTGAGACATCTGTGGCTGAGAATTTCTTTTCCCACCAATCTGAAAACTATCCATTGTGGAATGTAGCCAGCAACCTGCTCTCAGCAATAAATTAGAGTCAGTGCAATTCCCAGTTGGAGCTCTTGCAATCCTAGCACCAGGCCTCTTTGATTGGAGATGTAGGGGTTGCTACTTGATATAAGCCACGCTCTCTATCTCTGGCTTCTCAGGCAGCCGTACCCCTTCTACCACTTGTAGGTGTGGGTCGGTACATCCAGTGTCTGCATTTACACTTGATATTTGACCACAAATCATTTTTATCCTACCTGTCATCACCAGAAGAAGCCCTGACTTTCTTCCATCCCTAGGAGGTTCATGGGTGAGCTTTGGAAATTGAGATGAAAGAAGAATCACTTTTCCACTAGACTTGCTTAGCGGAAGCTGAGTCTCCAGTTCCCGAAGCTTATGGTAATGACAATACCATCCAACATATGTGCTTTTAGTTTACAAAACACCTTCCTACTTACTAGGAGGATCTTTAAGCCTAGGACAACGTGGTGAGGAGAACAGTTTCCATGGCAACTGACTCAGGAGAACACAGTCTACGCAACAACCTGCCCAACAGGACACCATCCATATAACAACTCACTGAGGAGGATACCATCCACCTGGAAAGTCCACCAAGAAGGATCCTATCCACACAGCACCCCAAAGTGGTTAATACCCACACTGTTTGTGAGACATTGGGTCTCATCTCAGAACCGAAACTAGAATAAATTTTGATACTCTGACAAGAGTGACAATGGGGAGGGGAACCCAGACAAATTACTTTTCCATATTCGGTGAGTCCTAATCAGAAACTTGCAGCTGAAAGACAGCCACACCCCAGGAATACTCTCCCAGGCAGCCCATATCTGTGGCTGTTCCAAAAATGAACAAAGGCCTGGCTGCTTTGGCTCTACTGAAGATGGGTCCAGGGCAGTTCTACCTTTAGAGCTCACTAAGGTGGACGAGAGGATAGTGTCCACCCTGCATCGTAGTTTGCCTTCTTCCATGTGCAGAGCTGTCTTGCTGCCTTCTCTCACACAAACACTGATCTTGGTGGTCCTACATCACAGCCATCCTAAAAGCTGAACTCTGGCGTCAGTCTATTCCTGGGCCCCAGCAGGAGCCAAGTGTCTCAGCAGCATCACCTGGACGAAGAGTCCCCAACATCACAGCTCAGCACGGTGAGAACAGCCTGGCTTTTTGAGCGAACGGTTACTGCTCTCCTCTGCCAGGATCCACTCACATTCAATCCCTGGGCAGCCCAGAAAATAGTAACTCCTCTGTATGTGTTTCTACATTTACTCAGGGAGATCATTTTTCCCATTTTGTCTGCATGGAAACATCTACGTGGAAGCATCATCTGCGTTATCACCTGTTTCTGCTTCTGCAGTAAGAAGTTTATCAACTGCATATCCCGTGGAACCTGGGTGGACCATTAACCATGATCTGTGAAACAAGGCAGAAACACTCCATTCCGTAATGTGAGACCTTGCTTTCCCAAAGCAAGAGAGCAAAAGCCATGCCTTGGGCACCCTCACGGGAGAAAAATGGAGACTCTTCATAATGACCACAAATTTTTTTCAAGTGTTATTTTGGTGGAAGTTGAAATAGTTCGAGAAAGTACTGATTTGAGGAGTCCAGTTGCTGAGTTCTCTGATAATCCACTCGAGGTTCCAGCCCTGATCCCACCCACTAGGTGACGTTACCGCTGTGCCCAACCCCTCAGGTTCCGGCCTTGTGTTGGGATCACCAGGGCAAGCTAAGAGGCGCTTCTGAGCATGGTTGAACAAGTAGGTGTCGGGTGCCCTGAGCACAGAAGGAAAGAAGTCAAGCAATATGGCTGTTCGCAACTTTGGCATCATATCCTCAATTGCAAACCTGTTGGCTCTTTGCCAATCAGCTCTAGTACATTTGTTCACAATTTTGATAGCAAGGGAGGTATAGTGGACATAAGAAGGGTCTTTTGACAGAAGACAGTTCTTCAAAAATGAGTAACCAATCAAATTATGATGGTAAAGAAGTGCTGTCACCGAGTTCCTCATCTGCTCAAACTCTGGTACTGAGCAACCCAACAAATGCCAAGGGTGCTTGCAGATACAGGCGGGCTTGTACAGACGCCAACCCAGTGACATGCAAGGGATCCTATGCTGTCACACACACTTCCTCTCTTCCTGAAGAGGCAGGAAAACAATTTGCTATGCCAGAAGGAAAGCAGGGGCTTTTTCACTGAAAATAACAAATGAAAGCCCCCAGGTTCAGGTGTCGGAAGACAGGGGAGCCCAGCTACCTCAGCAAGGACAGTGCTGAGCTAATCATGTGAGAAAAGACCAGTGTCACCCTTTGTTTAGACCAGCCCCGTGACATTTTCATGGTATACTTTCAAGGGAGCTGGTGAATGCTATTGATTCTTGTCCTCACATTTTACATCAAGGAACCTCCATCGGCGCTTCAGGTCACTGAAATCACAAGTGAAGCGAATTTAATGGTGCAAGTTTGGCCTCCAGAGAGAGGTGTGGTAGTTTCTCAAGTTTGACCCTTAGCGGGTCTTCGTTGATAATAGGCTTGAATGAATCCACTTTTACAGAAGCTAGGAAGCAGACCCATTGAAGAGATAGTTTGGGACAAGAGTCCAGTCCTTCCCTACCCCCAGCACAGTGTATCTCCTGCCAGGTCACTGTGACAATATCTGCAGAAAAGCTGCTTCACTCTACATTAAAAGGAGCTTATCCACTGGGCTCATCCCACCACTGCGTCAGCTGCGGGTCTTTGCTTAAAGACTTACAGGGCAAAGCACTTACAGTTCCCAAGCCAGTGACATTTGCAGCCTACTATCATTTATTGAATATCGTCCAAAGAGCAAACACAGAATTTATCCTGGTGGCGCTTTAGTTGGGTTGTAAATGTTTGCCATTTACCAAGAATAGAGAGAAAGGGTGAAATAGGGACAAGGAGAGAGACAGAAAGAGAAAGGGAGCCAGGACTCAGCTCCCAGGGCTCTGCGAAACCCGACAAGACCACTGCAGCCCCAGTCTTCACCCTTAGGTCTGCCTCGGGCTGCCTCTCAAGGGTCACCTCGGAGCATGCACAGGTCTGGCCAGCTGGCTCAGTAGCCGACTCCTTCTTCCCTTTCGGGCTCACCTGAAAGCCTAGCTCAGAGAGGGACTCGTTTCTACATCCCTGGAGGAATGTCTGATAACACTGTCCACAGCCAGAGAAGCCTCTAAAGAAAAGAAATTGTCAGTGGGAGCGATGATACGGGAAGTGCTAAATGACGTCCCTCATTTTATAAACAAGTTCAATTATTTGATCAAGTTGAAATGAAATAACTGAATAGTCCACATTGTTAGGTATTATTATTACCTTTTACCACATAGGTAAACACTAATGAACAGCATGATGAGATATCACAGCATACCTATCTGAAAGGCTGAAATAGAAGAGTGAAGACATCAAGTTCTGGGCCAGGTGATCAGCTCATGGGTCACCTGCATAGCATAGGAAGGAAGATAAAATGATGCAGCCACCCAGGAAAAGTTTGGGCCTGGTGCGGTAGAGCCTGGCTATGGCCATCCTGGGCAACCTAGCGAGATTCTCTATTACATGACACAAAACAAACAGTTTGAGGGTTTTTCTTTTAACTAAAGTTGCAATTCCCACACAATCCAGCTTGGTGAGTACTAGTCATTTTTCCAGAGAAGTAAAAATGTAGGGTCACACAAAAACCTATACACAAATATTTATAGATTTGGTGGTAAGAACACAAAACGGAAATGGCCCAGATGTCCTTTGGCAGGTGAATGGTTAAACAAAGTGTGGTCTGCAGACTACTCTTCAGCAATGAAGAATAAAATACCAACAGATGGACACATTTGGATAGATCTCAAGGGAATTGTGCTGAATGAAAATGAAATATCCTCACAAGCTTACATACCGAATGTCCCATTTATATAATATTATTGAATTTAAAAATATATAAAGCTGGAGACAAGGGTAGTGCCCTACTCTGGTGAGGAGTTGGGTCGAGGGGGCCCAGATCTTCATGGCCATGGTAGTGATGTTTGCACGAGTCTACCCCTGTGACTCAACTGCTTAGACTTTTGTATTCACAACAAATGTAAAACTGGTAACACCTGAAGAGCTCTGTGCACTGTCTCCTGAATTCCAAAACTTCAGAGCACATACCCCAGTATCCACTCGAGCACGGGACTGTACTGCAATAAAGCTGCTTGAAAAAGAAAAGAACCAAAAAGGTCTTTGGTTTCCTGGAAAAGGGAATTTTTAAAAGCATACAAAACATGCTCTCCTTATCCAGGAGCAAAGAAATATCCTTTGGATAAGAAGTCAAAGCTGAGGGACTTTTGGACAAACAGACACGATTATAATAATCTTAACTTTCTTTATCCTCCCCACCTAACTTACTTATTTTTCCATAACTGGCTCTTTCTGTTTAATTTAATATAAAGTCATTTAAATTTTGCCACTTCTTGGGTCTTCATTTCCTCAAAGGTCTTCCATACCCTATAAAACTTGTATTAAAATTTTATGTTTTTCTCTTATTAATCTGTCTCATGTCAGTTAAGTTCTCAGGTCTAGCCAGAACCCTAAGAGGATGAAGGTAGTTTTTCCTACCATACAGGGCACCTAAAGTAGAGAGTTTATTAGACTTATCCATAGAGTTTTTCTAATTACCTATAAGTTTATTATTTGTTAAAGCCAAAATGAATGGATCAATAAGAGAGAAAGGGAAGAAGAAGAATGAGGAGGAGAAGGAGAAGAAAAGAGAGAGGCAGGCAGAGGGAGAAGGGAGGAGAGATCGGAAGGAGAAGGAAGGGTAGAAAAGAGCAGGAGGTGTTAAGAGAAAGGAAAGGATAAAGAGAAGGGGAGGGAAAGAAGGAAAGCAGTAGCTGCATAAGAAGTCTCGGCCTCGTTTGCAGGAATGAGCCTAAGTACGAACAGCACAAGGGGCTCTGTGAATATGTTTATTCACTACATAGCAATTATTGATAAACACTCATATCACCACTGAAACAACTCATTGATAGCAAAAAGTAATGAGAACAAGCAATTGGTTCTTACGGGAGAGGAGAATTTTGTAAGTAATTATTAAACAAGTGGTTCAGTGTTTCAGTTACACAACATACCTAAAGCCTGGTGGCCTACTGCGTAGCATAGTGCCACAGCCTACGGTTCTGTACTGTACGCTTGCTGGGAAGGGAGATGCTGTGTTTAGTGTTCCTCCCATTCCACATGCTACTCCTGGTAATAATAATAATAATAATAATAATAATAATAATAATAATATGGTCACCTCAATTTTAGTGATGGTTTTATGGATGGAGACCTATCTTTAAGCTCCTTCAGTTCCTACATTAAATAAGCAAACGTTTTCACCTCTCTATCATTTTCAAGAAAGTAATTTTAAGAACCAAAGTTTTGGAGAATAATTTAGAAACGTGAACAGAGACTGAAAATTTGATTACATTGTGGAATCATTGCTGATTTTCCCAGCAAAGGTATGGAACTATGGTTCTGTAGGAAAACGTTGATTTCTGGGGTGTGCATGCCTAAGTATTCAAGACCAAATGGCCATGATGCCTACAAATTTGCTTCAGGTAGCTTTGCAAGTGTGGCAGGTATTCACATTTCTTCCTTCATGTGGCTGTTTACTTGGTATGATCTTGGAATATTCTGTACAAGGAATTATTTTTCAAAATAAAACACTGGGGAGGGAGAATGAATGAGCTTTAAGAGTGTTCTTCCAGGGCTAGAGATTTAGCTCAGTGTCCTGGTGCCTGCCTGAGAAGCACAAAGTCCCTGGTTCAATCTCTAGTAACCACATACCACAGTACCGGGTGTGTTGACTCATGCCTGTCATCCCAGCACTCGGGAAGCAGAGGCAGGAGGATTGCTGAGTTGGAGGCTTGCCTGGTCTACATAGTGAGCTCAGAGCCAGCCTGAATTACAAAGTGAGACCCAGTCTCAAAAAAAAAAAAAAAAAAAAGGTGTGTTCTTCCAAAGAAGCCAAGTATTTACCAAGGAAGCACAGAGTTTTTAAACTCTTAAGATGAGCATGTGAAAAGTTATGTGAATTCCAAAGCCTTATTGCCTTGGTGGTATGCTGAGGCTGCAGGTGTTTTTCTGGCTAGCCACAGGGACAAGGCCACCACCCCACCTGGAAAGTCCTTTCCCTATGCTTTGGAAGCTGCCAGGACAGGAATGACAGAAAATGGGACATGCTGTCTCTTTCCATTCACACCTGTAATGTTAATATAATTTCAGTAGCAAGTATATTAATATTTCAGACAGTGTTTTGAAAACATAAGTTACAGAGACTCAAAGTCTTGAACTGCTGGCTGTGACCCACTCCTGCCATCCAAAATTCAACAGAACGAACTGCAAGTAGCACTTTAAAACACAGAACTGATTGAGGAAAATAAAATGCAAGTTAGAGAACTTTGACTACTGTAATGTTCTGCGAAACTCTCCTTAATCTGATGTCTCTGTGTATTCCTGTGTTTTGGAGCTGACGTCAAAAAGATTAAAACTAAGTGTAAAGTATATAGTTCAGAATATATAAGTGTGTTTAAATAAGCAGATTAATGACCTCTCTCACGTTTTTAATTTACTCAATTCTACTCTGAATTTAAATTTCCCAAGACCCAATATGCTCATGTTAGCATATTAAATATTGAGTTTGAAGATTCACATGGAAGTTAAATGTGGTGATGTTTATAAAGGTACTCTGTAAACTCTAAATCTTGTCCAGATGTGAGAGATTCTGCTATGGCTACTCTTGGAAAACTGAGAATGTTCTAAAGGGCGACATTTTAAAGTGCCTCCATACACTGTCAGTTTTAGGCCTGAAAAAGGCAGGCGTAAAAAGCAAACATTCAGCAGTGGTGAGGAACCTTTCAGAGCGTTCAGTGGTACAAACAGCTCTCTGTGGAGAGTATGCCCTGGGTTCGCCACCACTGGACTAGAGGCTGAGTCCTGAGTCCGGCAGGTCTTGCTGGAGTAATCAGTTCAGTTACCAGCTGGTTTATTTTTCTTGACTTTGAAGATCAGTCTCATTGTCAACTGCTGGGTAGAGTCTCCGCTTGGGCCTGTCTTCTGGGCGTCACAGGTTTGCTCTGAGGTATTAACATCTGACTCATTATCTCCTTTGCCCACGTGGAGTGAGGCAGCAGGCTCCAGGGTCAAGTTCAGCGAGCCAGGCAGGGGTGTACATCGAAAGCACTGATTCAGCGAGGACTCACTTATCTGTGGTACTGGCTGCATTACTCCAGCTCAAGAAGGTGAGGTCCTATTGGAATTCTAGGAAGACACGCCCCAGGGGAGCCCTGCTCTAGGGGGGGGACTTTGCCTTGTCTGATCTGACAGCCCTTGCACCCCACATTTGGCTAACACTCTGAGAGGCTTTGTTTCCACCTTTCTTCCAGGCTGTTCGAGGGCAAAATAACGCCTCCCCCTTTGAACAGATGGGAAAATCAAGGCTCAGAGGGACTGCAAGAGTCTCTGGCATCACAGAGGACCAAGGTAGTCAAGTTCCAATTAAAAACTGAGCGTTTAGCACCATGTGGTAGTCCAGTTCATCGCACCAAAGATCTAGGCACTTCGCTCGTTTGTCCTCTCACAGTACCAATAAACGAATGTTCTGGTATAGCTACCTGAAGACAGGTGGCTTGGGGATACTAAAAATGTAAGTGCAGCATTATGTGCAAAACATCTTAAGAAAGTTAAGCACTGAATTTTTTATTACTTTCAGAACTGAATAGGCACACATCCCCCACACTGTTTATACATGACCTCCCAAGGCAGAAGGTAGGGCATACTGTAGACCCATTTCCAAAAAAAAAAAAAGAAATAAGAAGTCATCTCAGAAATGTCATACTCAAGATAACGTGGCTGATGAGCACAAAACCCACCCAGACTGCTGTTCTCTCATTAAATACACCAGAAATGCTTTGACGAGACTATAGAGGTGATTGTGGAGACCTCAAACCAGCAACTGGGTTTGCCCCTTGGAAAATGAAGCTTTGTTTTCATTTCTCTTGGAAGTTTAATATCCATATTATTGGTAAACAAAAGCCCTAAATAACACTAATTAAGTATTACGAGGATGCTGTGTCTCCAGTTTCTGAATGCTAACAAACAGTGCAACCTCTTTACTATTCCTCTGACTTCTGATTTCCAAATAATGGCAAGATGGTGAAGAGGTATACAGAAACACCAACATTTTATTCTACATTAATATTGCTACACATGAGTCAGTGAGGGAGGAACATATAAGAGGCTGAGTTCCTGCTGTGACTTGTTCAATATGTGAAACCAATGACGCAGTGGACCCTATTCTCATGTTAAGAGCTTGTGTCTTTAGGGTTTCTGGAAGGAAGCACATACTGGGTTTAGACATGTGTTGCTAGAGCTAGAAGCTATGGCTATATCTTTGGGTACTCCTGAGTTTTCTTGCTGCCTGTTCTACGAGGGGTCCACACTAGCATGGCCCGTCCCGAAGTGCTGATGAATTGTCAGGCTGTTAAAGTGTTCACATATTTGAAGGGTGAGCTATATCTTTGCTGACCACAGGCCATCTGAATAATAGCTGATAACAGTACCAGCAAGTCACAGAGGTTTCCTGAGAGACAGACAGAAAATATGCTGGCTCTTTGCCATACAAAATAAACCCATCTTCTCTTATAGGGTAAACTTACTTCAACCCAGAAGCTTGTTTTGTCCAATAGCATGTCCTTACAATGGATTAAGTTTGAGAAGGTGAAAACAACACTCATTTATTTTTCGTGTTTATCCTTTTGGCATGAAAGCGTTCATTAGAAGAGAACTTGGTGGGTCGGAGGGTTAGCTCAGTGGTTCTGACACCTGCCTTACAAGTGCAAGGTCCTGAGTTCGATCCCCGGAAACCACATACAATGCTGGGCGTGGAGACTCATGCCCACCAGCAATCAATACCACACACCACAGTGCCGGGCGTGGTGGCTCACACCTGTCATCCCAGCACTTGGGAGGCAGAGACAGGCGGATTGCTGAGTTCGAGGCTTGCCTGGGCTCCATAGTGAGCTCAGGGTCAGCCCGAACTACAAAGCAAGACCCTGTCTCAAAAAAGAGAACTTGATGAAATGTGTCCCCTCTCAGACCCCAGGCCATGACATATAGCTGTGACGATTGATGCCCTTCTATTGTCGGTACAGTAAGATAGGGAAAGCTCCACCCCACCCAGTTCCAGTACCCAGTTCTAGCTACCCGGGCTAGAGGAAGCACACCCAGTGTGGTAGATCCCACTGACAGCCATGCATCCTAATTCCCGGGAACACGGAAGCCCAGCGGGGTCCAGGGCACCTGGCTACGCCCAGCCTCCTAGGCTGGGACTGATCCTCTTACATTCGCCCTTGATCTGTGTTTTCCAAACTTCACAACAAAACTTCAAGAAAAAACTATTAGCCGCAAATTAGATATTCTGGTGGAAGCCTAGAATTATTTTTCAGGACAGAGGGCTCAATTTCTCGCTCTCAGGTGTATGATTAAAATCAATTAAATCACTCTTCCAATGTCAGCCGCAAGATTCTCCTGACAAATGAAATTATGCGAGGAAAGTGTTCTCTCCCTCTTCAGCCTCTTCTCAGCCTCCCTCTCACCGCAGAGGAGATCAAAATGCTCAGCTCAGGGATTTCTGAGATATTTTCCATAAGAACAGGACCAATCCCTGGACCCCTCTGTGAGGAGACGAGGCGGTCTCTCGTGGCCAGATTTGATGGCCTCTCATGTGGAGACAGACTTACAACTAACGAATAGGACACACTACGAGGGGAAATTTAACCGTTTGGGGGCTGAGCCAAGCTTCTTTACATAAATTAATGTTTGCCTGACAGTAATGTGATCGGGCCCTCAAATCAGGATGTTACTTTTGCATGTCTTTTTACCCATAAGACAATCCTTGATGTGGCTTTTTTTCTGCTGACAAAGGTCTGTTTTATCAGCCCCTGGAGCACAAAGGGTAGGTTTTAACCAGCAGAGGAACGAACATTCTGATACCTTCTCATCTTTCACGAAGGTCTAGAGAGCTGGCAGAATGCAGTCAACACTTGAATTTGAGCCAGGGAGCTCTTTTCATGAGAAAACAGAAAGCAAAACATGCCCTTGGAAACCAATAATTTAAGGGGCAAAGAGACGTACAGATGTGCCTCCAGGCCACCTTTAGCAAACCACTTAACTCCTGATTTGTTAAAACCCGTGAGCTTAGGTGTGACTGTTGCCCAGGAGATATTTGTCAACATTATATGCTCGTCTGATTTGTCTCTTTTCCCTCACTGAGGCTCAAATGCTTGCCTCATCTGAAACCTTTCCCTCCTTTCTGGCTGCCTTCCTTCTTCCCTGTCTGTCCCAGCTCATGGGAAGAAGACTGTGCCCACGACAGTGTCTTCTGCCTCCTCCGAGGGTAGCAGCCCAATGCCCTGAGCCCAGGCTGGGCCTATGCCACCATCAGTGCTTGCCAGCTGGCTCGGCACTCCCTCAAGCACCCGTCCTGCGGCCTGAATTCAGTCATTCTTCACACTACAGCTAACTCCGCAATGCTCCAGGGACACTTGACCCAGTGCCACTGGTGTTTGTTGTCATCCGTCTTCCAGGTCTTTAGACAGAGAAACCCCAGTGAGTGCTGCCAAAGGCCCGGTGCCCTGTCCCATCTCGCTGTCTGGGCTCCCCACCACTGGCGAACATGCACACTAATATTCCAAGCTTCTTCTTTTCCCACTGCCGTTCTTCCTCAGGGCCCAATCTCTGCTCCGTCCCAAGAACTTCCCATCAAACGAGAGTTCAAGTACAGAGTCATGGTGGAGACCGAAGGCTCTGTATAAGCCTGGCATGTTAAGCGGAGCTCTGAAAGCATCTCCGCCTTGAATAGACCACTTAGGAGGACGCCGAACCTCCCTGGGGCCCTGTCTTGTCCTTGTCATGGCACAGTGTGTGCTTCTCCACACGGCTGGCGTGAGGAGCTATGACACCGAGTGCCACTGAACCCCTAGCAGCACTCCTTGCCCTGAAGAAGCCAGGAGTGCTGGCAGGTGGGTACCTTCCTCTCTGTGTACAGGTGACAGTTTCCGCACATGTCTCTAGTCTAGGCTTCTGAAGGGCAGAGGCTTTTGTGACTCACAACTTTTTAAAAATTTTTACACATTGAGCAACCTGGAACCCAGTTAATAGCTATACAAGCTTCATTTTCCGGGAAATGACAAACCAAGAGCTAACTTTTCCAAAATTTCCTAACTTTCAACATGAAATATAAATTATAAAATGTCTTGCAGGGTCCCCCACAAGTTCTGAACATTTTAAGAGTAATTTATTCATCAGAAATCTGAGCTCGTATTATTCTGACTCGAAAGGAGTTCTGTCTCTATAGTAGCCTGTTCGGCAGCAAAGGGTTTCAAGGTCACCAAGCCTTGCTAGATGTGGTATAAGGACACAGAGACAATAGTACCAGTTGTTACTGTTTCTCCCACAAAGTCTTCTGACTCTGGAAATTCACCATCCTTCTATTTTGGCTTCCACCGCCCAGGCCCCAGCCCTCCTACATCCTGACCAGGTCATATCAAAAGCCTGGAACCAGCTTCCTGCTTCCCCTGCGACCGTCCGTCTCCCACGGAAACCTCCTAACCTTGTTTCAGTCTCTAAATAACAATTCATCCTAACACCTTACCATGGCTCACAAAATTGTTTGATCAAAAATGAATTTGAGCATCTTTTCATCTTCTCATTTGTGCCTTTATGTTTCATCTACTGTGAAGTTTCTTTTTATGTACATGAGGCTCCTTTTTCTATTTGCAATTTCATGGATTATAAAACACATTTTTAAAATATCTTTTCATATTAAATATGTTAGCCCTCCTTGGTCATCTACTTTTGGCCTTTCCATATTGCTAAAGGATTTTTGGTTTTTAATTTTTACCTAGCCTTACCTTTTACCTTTTTCCTACAGGGAGTTTCCCATTGGCTTTAAATGCTTTGGCTAAGTATTTAGAAAGTCTTCAAATGCCCTAAGATTATGAAAATATTTTCTATACAATACTTTTATAGTTTCATGTTTGATGACATTAGGTATAAGCATGTGTTTACCTTGTTTTGCTGCCCTTACTGCAGCATTT
>PVIC010047600.1:0-13810 GCA_004025085.1 Thryonomys swinderianus | reverse complement strand
CCCTCTCCTCTCCTCTCCTCTCCTCTCCTCTCTTCTCCTTCTGTGAAAATAGAGATTAGAATCTCTTCTGTTTTTCTCTAGGATGATGTACAAATGAAGTGAGATGATAATTTTTTTATGTGTGACAAACAATAGGTATTCATTAATAGTAGTATATTTTATTTTTCTATTATAATTATATATACTTACTAGATTATTATATAATTCAGGACAAATTCTCTACCTTCTCCTAAACAAGAATGGATAATAAAAGAAAGGTGGTAATTATTCCTTTCTCTTAAGCAGTGATTTTTCTTCTACCAGGGAGTAGAACAAGAAATGTAGAAGAGGGTGGATTTAAAAATCTTATTTTCTAGGTTTGTCCTCATTAAGAGTCAAATGTATTACTTAGTTTCCTTCATTTATTGCTGGCATAGAAACAAAGTAAATAGTTATCATATAGAATGTATGGAGTTATATATGAACCACTTTCCTTGTAGCTAAACTTTCAGTCCAAATACCGTTGACAAAGTAGTTCAAGTGTAGCTGATCCATTTTAGACCACTTGATGCCATACTAATCTTAAATGCTGAATGTATTAAGTCTCTCTCTTTAAATTTATCAAAACTCATCATTCTTATATCCTGATATATCAATTCTAAACTTTTCTGCCAGGTTCTCAAGAATTTCCTTATACTGGTAACTACATTTTAAAGCCAAATGTTTCTTGCTATCCTCTCCAGCCATTCTACTTTAGGAAGCAGTACTCCCTGTCCACAGACAAATTCTCTCTGGGCTTTGCATTTTGGCCTTTATTGTTGGTGGTCCCTTTCCTTCAAATAACTTTGAGGCCTTATTTGGGATTTGTGATCCTTAATGTCAGTTTGCTTGGATGGAGACTCCTGCCAAGATGATGGGACCATGACTCGGGCATTATGCAGTATGTGCTTTTTCATCTCCTTCCCTTCTGGCTTTTCTCCAGTGCTTTGCTTTGTGGCCATCAAAAACTAAGCAGCTTGGCTCCACCACACTCTTCTGAGGTGTTGTTCTGGCCTTATAGCCAGTCAAGCTCAGACTGAAACTTCTCAAACTGTGGGTTAAAGTAAAACTTTACTCATTTCAGTTGTAATGTCTTGTATTTTGTCACAGCAACTGGAAAGTTGAGTAGTATACTCTCACTCAAATCACGCCCATTATCTATATGCCCATTCAGTTCTCAGTCTAGCATAAACATTTACCTGATTATCCACAGCTGTCACAACTGATCATACAAGAAATTTTTTCATGACTTTGGGTCATCATCACTTAATTTAGTTCATGAATAAATGCAGGTATTTATTATACACTATTATTTTTGTGAAATAAAGTGGCTTTTCCAATTGGAATATGTGCTCCTTGAAAACAGATTGTCTTATAATTCTATATCTGTTACAACAGTAAGCACAGTATTAAACAAAAAGTGCTAATAAATACTTGTAAATTGATGAACTAATTGATTAAAATGAACCCTTCATGTTTGTACCAATTGTTAATTTAGCCACGTCAATATTTAATTTAATGAATTCATTTATTCTGTTATTTTAGATTTTGATCATAATTCTTGTTTTTTGAAACATCTTTCTTTATAAAACATAACATCTGAAGATTCTAAAGAAAATACGAATTGTAGTTTATCAAAGGTATATTTAAATGATAGAATTTTAATTCATTTGGATTATTTAAGGAAAAATATTCTCACTGAGTCACTTTTCTTAGGGGTAAAAACTGCCAACTTATCCCTTGTAAGCACCAAAGCAGTCTTTATATCTGACCCCTTTCAAATATTGCAATAGTGCTATGGACACATTTTGTCAATGTTTAGAACTGTATACCAGTGGGATAAAAGAAATCAGTTTCTTTAGGTGGTTTACAGTAATGTAATTGTTTAATATTTCTTTGTAACCATCATTTACATTCTTTTTCTAATAGGATAAGACAAATATTGGGCCTTAGATTCTTAGTTGCTTTTATAACTCATCATTAATCATTGCATTATTATACATTTTCATATATGACACGATACTTATTGTTTACTGATGAAAGGTAATACTATGGTGTGATTTAATTTTATTTTTAATAGCATATTACACAAAGCAGATTCATTTAACATACATTAAAATAGCATTTAAAAAGTTATCTTGCTGGCAGATCTCTCCTCCCCATTATAAAAATGCATTTTATTGATTTAATTGTTATATTTTTATGAAAATCTTAGCATGCTTTTGTTTTGATTTTTCAAGAGGTTAAAGACTGTGAGAATAGTATATAGAGTGAAAGAACAAATACGGTTTGAGGATTTGAACAAAAAATTGCCAATGACCACCAGGTGTCTCTGTAACACAATATAGATAAGATTATTGGACTTTTAAAATATTGAACCTATTTTACATTTAACTAAATTTGCTTTTTCTTTTTAAATTTAAATTTGCTTTCTTCTGCCCCTAGACATGAAGAAATTCTTACTCCTCTTAAATCTTTAATGTGGCTTTAAAAAAATCTACATAGTTGATTTAAATTTATTCTCTAATGTCTAACTTCTATAGTTTCTCTGTATCTCACATCATGTTTAGAATGAGGGATAGAATTATATCTTCATTCAAAAGCTTGGAAAATATTGTGATGTCACGTTTTCTTTTGGAAAAAATAAAAAGAAGAAATTTAAGGAGGTGGCATTTTAAACATTAACTAAAAGTTAAGTGACAAGTACAGCAGTATTTTTATAATATATTTTTAAATGAAGCTTAGAAAAACTCAATATTGCATTAAGGATTTTCTAATTTGTCTTCTATTTTTATAAATATCATTTTGTGAAAATGAGAACAAAAATGAAATCAGAAGTCATGCAAAATATACTTGAGAATTTCAAAAATTTTAATTATAAAACAGAAATATATGAGTGAATAATGGAACATAAGGGAGATCTAAAGAATAGTAGAGGGGGATTGAATAAGTAACCTATATATGGCCAGTGGAATGCAATTAATACAAATTCTTCCTAATCAAAATCAAACCTAAAATTTCTTTGTAGTTTCCTATATGCTAAACTTTGTACCCTCATTTTTAAAATTACAATGGCCCCACTAAATTGGTGCTGTGGTTAATTCCATATTATAAATGATCATTAAGTCTGAAAAATATTTTAAAAATTGTTCCCTAGTTAAAAGCCAGTTAGCTTTTGTTCTAGTTGATATCTAAAATGTCCCCTGGGAATCTTACATTTAGAGATAAGGTCTAGTCAGAAAGGGCAGCTAACTGGGAGCATAACTTAGAAGGAAGTTTTCTCAACCCTGGCTTCTATCTTCAACAACTTTCTTTCACCATGTTTTTCTGTCATGTCCTTTCTTCCTTGGAGGTTGCTGACTATAATCTGAGTCCACTAAAACTGTGAGACAATATATACCTTTCTTCCTTTAAGTTTCAGATGTCAGGTACTTTGTTCCAGAAATAGGAAAATGACTAATAGAGAAAACTGGTAACAGTATAGTGCTGTTGCTATGACTGAGTCTGACCATGTGGTTCAGAGGCTTTTTGGATTTGGTTTGCAGAAATAGTTTGGAAAGGTTTGGATATGCAGGCTAGAGAAGCTCTAGTATGTTGTGAGTAGTGCTTGATGCATGATACTGGTCAGAGTTTATAAGACCAGAATATTGATATAAATATGTCAACGAAAGGCAGGATCAAGAGATTTTTCTTGGAAATGAGGAATCTTGGCAATTAGACTAAAGGTCATTATGCTATACTCCGGAAAAAACGAAAACTTGATTACATTTTACCTATGTCTTGAAGTTTTGTGAAAGACAGGGATTAAGAGAAAATGAATAAATATTGTGGAGGAAACTTCAAGGGAACCCAACATTCAGGCTGTGGCATGGGTACTGCTGGATACTTGTAGCTGCATCTACAGTGAAAATTAGCAGTAAATAGCACAGCTGAATGATTTTGAAAGTTAGGAGTTTAATGAAAAAAGAATTTCCTGCAAAACTGAGGTCATGGAGAGTGTAAATGCTGGAAGGCTTAACATTATAGTGAAGCCAAGTAGTTCATAAAAAGTCCAGAAGAAATTGAACTTGAGGGAATCTCAAAAAAATCAGTAAAGTCTTACCAATCACAGGTTCAAAGGTGCAAAACTATATGTGTTTCATTTGAGAACAGTTCATGTGATTCCTACTCATTCAGGATTATCTAGAAAGTACAGCCCCATGTTTGAACATCTATACACCCGTAAACTACTGTAGCCACGTTCTTATGGGGCTCAGTTATTGCTCAAGCTAGCACCAAAATTGACATCCATACAGCATTATTTTTCAGGTATGGAGAATGCAAAAAAAATGTATGATAGGTATTCTGAAATAGAAAGAAAATGTTCAAAGGGAAAGGAGAACTAGGGGTGGCAATAGAAAACGAAGGAAAGAAAATGATGGTAAAAAGGAAAAAATGGAAACAAAGGTTATGTATGTATACAGGGGAGTAGTGTGTTGAAAGGAGGTAGAGGATGGGAAAAATAAGAATCAAGATATATACAGGTGCAAACTTTCAAGGATGAATGTGATCATAATATATACCTAATATAAATCAGTAAACTCATTAAAGGAAAAAAAAAAGTGCAATAGTTGTGGAGACAGGCAGGCTTCTACCTAGATTTCAGAAGAAGGTTGCCCCTGAGAGGGAAATTAATGAAGTTAAAACTCCACTGAAGACTCCAAGGAGTTTTAGATGCCAGGATGTGAATATGTGTGGAGGAAAGCTTCAGGCACTGAGAAAACCCACTGCCTGTGGGCTACAGTCTGAAAGAGCACAGGGCAGGGCTGCCCAAGTCATTTGGAGCCAGTGTCTCTTCATCATGTTCCCTGAATGCTGGAAATGGAGCCATAGGACTTAATGATTGCCTTCTGGACACTGGTCTTGCTTTGGTGAGATTCTTTTGTACTTCTCTACTCCTTCCACTTGGGGAGTTTGCTTACCACCAAGTTAACTTTTTACTATTGCATCTTTGAAATATTTTAACTTTAAAAAATTTTACTCATAATAAACAGTTTGCATTGAGTCACAGAAGAGTCTGGTCTTCAACTTTTCAGTAGCTTTGGAATTATTAAAACTTTGGTGACAGTTAGATATAGACTAATGCATTTTTCATAATGAAATAGGAGTAAGTCTTCTGGATCTAGTTGTGGAAGATTCTTGTTTATATTTAAAATATTCTACTGAAATTTTATATTTGGAGATGTGGTCTGGTCAGACAGGTAGATCACTGAGGTTGTGACTTGGAAGATGATATTCTTGACTCTGTCTCTTTCCTTCTCTCTCTGTTTTCTGGCCCCCTTACAAAGAACATCTTTCTACCAGACTATTTTGTCATACAGTTTCTTCCTTGTAGCCCCCTGACCATAGGCTGAATCAATTGAAATTATGAGCCCAAATAAACTTCTTTTCCTTTACATTGGAGGTTTTGGATATTCTGTCCCAGCAATAAGAAGTTGACTAATACACCATTCTTAGCTTCTGTATTGCATATCTAGAAGTATCTTGGAAGTATATTTTTAATATTAAAAATTTGAATTCTCTGCTAGCATTTCTAAAAATTTAAAACTTGTAACACACATATGCAAAATGTATCTATAGGGTTTTTTTTTTGCTAAAGATGTTTACATTGTTTTACATTAGTAAAATGCATTGTTAATTGTATAGAACCAGATTGACTAACTTTTGCCAAAATTTGCTTCTTAAAAGGGTCAAGATGATGTACAGATATATGAAAATATCACAGTAAAATCCATTAATATGCATATTAACATACATTAATATTCATACTTTTAAGATGACACTTTCTCCAAAAGATTTTCCAAAAGAACGAGAAGTTGATTTAATAGAAATCAAGTTAGAGAAGGTTAATGTAAAAGCACAGACTGTCTTATAGTGAGCAGAGGTGTTCAAATTGATCTCACATGTATAGAAGATATTACTTATTTCAATATGTAAATTCTAACTTGTTTCTTGTGCACTTTATTCAAAGCTCAGGGTTGTAAACCCCAGCAGACCTCTAACTGGCTAAATTTAGCTCACGTGTCAACATCTGACTATGTGTGAACTAGAGGAGAACATTTCTTTTCCTTTGACTTCTCCTTTAATACTGAGAAGCTACTTCCTTTGTTGAAATTATAGTGTTTTGGAGGGACTGGGGAAGAGAGACTGAAACTGGGCTGAAAGGAAAAATAAAAAAGGTCAAATGACCACTAGATCACTATAAAATTGAAATATGTACCAATTAAAAGTTAATTAAAACATACAATGTTGCTGGGCATGGTGGCTCATGCCTGTAATCCTAGCACTTTGGAGGCAGAGGTGGGAGGATTGGGCTATGTAGTGAGCTCAAGGCCATCCTGAACTACAAAGCGAGACCCTGTCTCAAAAACAAACAAACAAAATGCATACATTATTGTATAATATAATACAATGAACAAGTAACATAAAACAATAGAAAATTATTGAAATTGAAACATGATTATGATAAACTGTGAAGTTAAAATTAAAAATCAAAACCAAGGGCCAGAGGGTTAGCTCAGTGGTTCTGGCGCCTGCCTCTCAAGCACAAGGTCCTGAGTTCGATCCCTGGTAACCACATACAATGCTGGGCGTGGAGACTCACGCCCACCAGCAATCAATACCACATACCACAGTGTCGGGGCGTGGTGGCTCACGCCTATAATCCCAGCACTCGGGAGGCAGAGGCAGGAGGATTGCTGAGTTCGAGACTTGCCTGGACTACACAGTGAGCCCAGAGCCAGCCTGAACTACAAAGCGAGACCCTGTCTCAAAAAGGAAAAAAACAAACAAACAAATCAAAACCAAAATATAATATATAAATCATTTCTATAAACATAAATACAAACAGTAGCAATATACATTCTTTTATGTAGAATTAGGAATCACTACTGCCAGGAACCAAATAATTTTGTGAAGTTTTCCACAGTGTTCCTTTATTTCATAGAGTCTTACTTTCTTTTCATATGACTGTATTTCTAGATTTTCTGTCATTTATCAAATTCAGTCATTCTTTCAAGTAAGGAGTAGGATTTGAATGTGAAGAGAGAGCTTTTGGGATTATAACTGTGCCTTTCCCCTTTGTTACTTGTTTTGTGTGTTTATGTGAGTTTTTGTGTAAATAGGTGCACACATTATTAGGTCATGTGAATTGTGATGGACACATTTGAGATTGAATCAGAATGATAAGCATTAGATTTTAAGTCATTGGAAAATTAGGGTTATTCTAGTCCCTTTCTGTATTTCATGATTTTAAATTACTATCTTTACAAATGAGGGTCAGTCATGTTCTTTATTGTAGTTATAGGAATGTAATAAAATGTATTATTTTATACAAATTTATGTGTTAAGATAATATATTGTTATTATAAAAGCAATAAGTAGAATAACTTTATAGTTATAAAGCTGTCCAATTTTTCTTTATCTAATTTATAGCCAATCCTTTTGAAATTTTGTTTGTGAAAACACAACAGAAAAGTTTAAATTGTAATCTGACAGTTCATGTGGGATCCCACTAATAGAGCAGTCCAAATAAACATTAAAATGCTTCATATCTAAATATGGTTACCAGCTAGTATGTTACATAATTATCTTGGTATCATAAAGTAAAAAAAAAAAATACTTGGTTATAGGAGGGTCAAATGGGCCCTCCAATACTAGTTTACTGAGGAATCTTCACACAGATCTCCAAAATGATCAAACAAGTCTACAATCCCACCAGCAGTGGAGAAGAGTTCCTTTTTCCCCACAGCCACGCCAACATTTATTGTTGGTTGATTTTGTGATAGCGGCCATTCTTTGTGGTGTGAGATGAAATCTCAGTGTTGTTTTCATTTGCATCTCTCGAATGACCAGTGATGTTGAACATTTCTTCATATGCTTCTTGGCTGCTTTGACTTCTGCCTCTGAGAAGTGTCTGTTCATTTCAGATGCCCATTTTTTAATTGGGTCTTTAAACTCAGGGAGACTGATTTGTTTAAGTGCTTTATATGTTGTAGATAATAGCCCTTTGTCTGATAAACAGCTAGTAAAGACTTTTTCCCATGTTGTTGGTTGTCTTTTAGTGGTGCCAGTGATTTCTTTTTCTGTACAGAAGCTTTTTATTAGGATGAGATCCCATTTGTTGATTCTTTGTACTAGTTCTTGTGCTATAGAGATTTTATTCATGAAGTCTCTGCCTAAGCCAAAGTCTCCAAGAGTTTTACCTAACTTATTTTCCAGAAAGTTTATTGTTTCTGTTTTAATGTTTAGGTCTCGAATCCATTGTGAATTTAGTTTTGTACATGGTAAAAGAGATAGGTCTAGCTTTAGTTTTTGGCAGGTGCTATCCCCCTGCTAGGAATATACTCAAAGAAATTTAAAAAATCACATTGGAAAGACAGATGTACACCTTGTACATAGCAGCTCAGTTCGTGATAGCAAATCTTGGAAACAACCCAAATGCTCATCAACTGGAGACTGGATAAAGAAGATGTGTGTTTTTTTTTAAATGGAGTATTACTCTGCTGTAAAGAATGACATGATTGGGCCAGAGATTTAGCTCCATGATTCTGGCACCTGCCTCACAAGTGCAAGGTCCTGAGTTTGATCCCCAGTGACCACATACAATGCTGGGCGTGGTGAGCCATACTCACCAGCAATCAATACCTCATACCACATTGCCAGGGGTGGTGGCTCACGCCTGTAATCCCAGCACTCGGGTGGCAGAGACAGGAGGATTGCTAAATTCCAGGCTTGCCTGGACTATATAGTGAGCTCGGGGCCAGCCTGAACAACAAAGTGAGATACTGTCTCAAAAAAAAAAAAAAAAGAATGACAAGATTCATTCATTTATGTGAAAATGGATACACCTGGAGGACACACTAATAATGAAATAAATAGATCACAAATATGCAAATACCGGATCTTTTCTTTGATATGAGCACCTGTAGATGTAAAGGAGGTTTAGAATGTATGATAGTTTTTGTAGAATGGGAAATATCCAAAGGGAATTTGGTGTGGGAACATAATGAGGGGAAGGAATAAATATGATTCTGAAAGAAAATAAAAGAGCATGTATATAAGAGGTTGGAGGGTGGGGGTGGGTAGGGATGTGGGTAAAAATGAGAATTGACCTGTGCCACATACTGGTACAAATTCCCCAATGTTGATTGCGATTGTGAACTGTATATAAAATGTACCAATAAAGAATTCAATTAAAAATAAAAAATACTTGGTTATAGTTCATATATCTTTTTATCTTTTCTTCTCTCCGTGGTTTTTTGAGAATGATCAACTCAACAGAATTGCTGAGTTTGAGGCTTGCCTGGGCTAGCCTTTCTTGGTGCACTGTAAAGTGTGTGGAGAGTCTCAGGTAAGCATGTTTTGAGGTTGATTACAATGTTAATAACTTCAGAGAGATTTGCTTTATAGACCCTTCAGGTCCATATAACCTCTGCAGAATTAATTTTATTCAATCATTTGTCAAAAATTTACTATAAAACTATTGGATCAAAATTTGTCTATATGTCAGTGATAGCTAGACTTATAATAGAAAAAGAAATAAAGAATCCCATCATCTTTTCTATGTGATAGCCAAAACTTTTGTGAAGCATACACTTTTAAAATAAATGCATATATTTGTCCTTATAAAATGCAATATTGCAAAAATAAGCAATTCAAACAATATGGTAAATACCTAGAGCAATGTTTGAAAAGCCTTTAGAATCAAAGAATCAAAAATCCAGGGGTAAACTTAGCACAAAAATATGAACAACTATAATGTGCATTTAAAATCTTTTAAAAGCTTAGTAGTATCTCTCAAATCTCTTCCGGGCTACATATACCTGTGTCCAAGTTCATGAAAAAGTGCTCCTTGTTTCTTTACAATTCTGATTTAACATCCTCCTTAAATGTTGCAGAATAAAATGATGTGAACATTTGAATCTTTGTAACTAGGAAAATGAAAATCATTGATATTGATTCCTATTCCTTTTGCATGTCAGGTTCATGTCATTTTGTTTTATTTTGTTAAAAAGCCATGTTTTAGGAACTCACAGAATGTGTATCTTTTATAGACTTGAAAATAAATAGGAAGCCAAGCAATGATAGAATAATGCATAGCTATATGTTTATATCCAATATGTACAAATTAATATGAAGGTAAATTATAAATATAAGTAATCATTTTTCACCACTCTGATCATAAAGGTGATACTATGAAAAGTGTTTTGAACACTTTCACTTAATTTGAAAAATGTTTTATAAATGATTTCTCCAAGTTTTTGCTCTTTGGTTCCATCTTGGAACATTCCTTAAAGTTATATCTGCAATCTAGTTTTGAAGATGGAAATTAATGAATTTACTTCTAAGTTTCCATATATAAGAATCAAGTTGCATAGGTTGCTTCTACTTAAGATTACTAAATGTGATCATTTGTAAGTACATACATGAATTCAAAGGAAAGAATCTGCAAAGGTGAAAAATTAAGAGACAATGGATCCCTACAGTGAAAAGTGTATCAGGTTATCGTTTAACTTGGGAATCTCAATCTTGTAGTTAAATTGCATTTTAAACTCATTTGGGAATTAGAATGAAAACCTAGGGTATGACATACTTTTAGAGTGGAGATAATACATGAGCCAAAATCCTTGAAGTTCTGGGTCATTTAAAGAAATAATACATAACGGGGGGATACCTTTATCTACTAGTATCGAGCAACATTGGAACTTTGTATGTCTGGAATTGTAGGAAAAGTGGAAATTAAATGTAATAGCAATGTTCTTTTCCACAAAATTAAAAGCCCAGGATCTGTGTCTTAAGCCTTAGGGATCTATGGTTATACATTATTCCTGATTCTGAGTGTCTAAGCTGAGAATAAAAGATATTCTCAGTCTGTGAGCCTTTTTTTTTTCAGTATTTACTAGAGAAACATATAACACATATAAATATATAAGAATTAACAAGATTTGTTTAGAGTGGCCACCTACAGAGTTGGATTACGAAGAGTCCTGAGGGTCTGTCTATACACTGGATACCAAGAATTTAGAAGATCCTGGAGCTCACTGCATCATACCAGTGCAAGTCCATATCATGAGGCTGATGTGTCTGTGATAGAAGGCTGAAAATGTTACACCAGAAGCCTGAAGAATTCACAGTGGAAGGCAGAAAGTCTACCCTGGAAGTCAATTGATGATGTCCAAGACAAAGATGGGAGCTCCTCCAAAGGAAGAGAAGCAGCTATGTCCTTCTTTATTTCCCTTTTATCACATCCAGGCAACAAGTCTCCCTAGAGTGGATTTTCTACATCCTAGGGCATGGAATTGCTAACCTGATTTCACTGACCTCCTCTTAAACATCTCAAGTTGACATAATCAGACCACTATCACATAGTGTTTGTGTATAGACTGTAAATGAGGAAGCATAATTTGGGTGTGCTCTCTGTAAGGTCCATTTATATCAGCCTAATTGTTCAGAATACGCATCTATCAGGTCCCTATAATAAATAGCAGTTTGGCATAAAACGTTCTATTCACTTTGTTGAAAATCACAAGGGAGCAGAGTTCTTCTGAAAGTTTCACTCTCATGAACTCTAGGTTAGAAGTGTAATGGAAAATAATAATTTATTCTACTGCTTTAAATAAAGGTTGTGTTTAGGGTTAGGTTTAGTTGTTAGATTAGTGTTACAATTAAAGTCTCAGTTACAGCTAGGGCTAGGGCAAGAGTGATAGCTAGAGTTTATACCTGGTTTAGGTTTAGGACTATGTTTACATTTGGGTTAGAATTAAATTTAGAATTAGAGTTAGGGAATGGGTTAGGTGTGATGGTTAGGGCCAGGACTAGAGATAGGGCTAGGACTAGGACCATGCCTAGTTTTCAGTTTAGGGTTAGTGTTTGCTTAGGATTAGAGTAGGGTTGGCTTTGGGGTTACAGGTACAGATAGGATTAGGTTTAGTCTTAAGGTTAGGGTTAAGGTTAGGCTTAGGTTTAGGGCTAGGTGTAGGACTGAGTTTAGGTTTAGGTCTAAGCTATGGTTAGGGTTCCTTAGGTTGTGAGTTGTTGTTATGTCTATAGGCAGATTTAGAATTTAGGTTGGCTTTAGAGTTTGGGCTATGGATAGGGTTAAAACAATGAAGATTTCTGACTCAGAATTTTTTTATACTCTTTCGGGAGAAATAATACAAGAATAATGCATAATGTAAATTTTGTAACTGCAAAGAGCCAGAGCTTCTGTGTTTGGATTTGGATTCAATACAGGGAATGGAGTCTTCTGTGCTTTCTGTGTTTGCCAGCCTATCTGCAGAACTGATTTCCAGAGTAAATGTATATCATGTCTTTGTAGTGATGATCATTTTGACCTACAATGAGCCATTCAGTTCTATTGAAAAGCAAGAGGAAGCAGAGTTCTGAATGGCTCACTAGCATAAACTAACCTAGAAATTTAACTGAAAACACTGATTCATTCTACTGTTTCAAATGAAAGTTGCAGATTTGGATTTTCCGTAGAAGTTCTCTAACCTCTGAGGTAAATGAAATAATAATGCAGGAAGTACAGTTTATAAGTGCAAACAGCTAGACCTCTCATTGGGTGTAGACTGGTTATTGCGAATGGAGTGAGGTTGTGCTCTCTGCAATATCTGCCTGTGTGCAGTACTGATTTTAAGAATGTGTCTATATTAGGCCTTAATAGTGAAAAGCTGTTCAGCCTAAATATGTTATTCACCTCTGTTGAAAAGCAGAAGTCAGCAGAGTTCTCAATATCTCTCTAGAATGAAGAATAGAAGTTTTACTGATGTTAGAGATTTGTTTTGCTATTTTAAATAATGGTCACAAGGTTAATTTTAATATTAGGGTACAATTCGATTTAAAGTTAGACCTAAGACTAAGGATAGAGATAGGACTAGAGATATTGTTAGGGTTAGGTTTAGCATTGTCTTAAGGTTTTGTTTAGGGTAACAGGTAGTGTTAGCAGTTTGCTTTAGGGTTAGGGCTAAGTCCAGGTGTGTAGCTCTAGTATAGAGTTAGGCTTAGTTTTAGAGCAAGGGCTATGCTTTTTAGGGTTATGTTTAGGCTGAGTATACGGTTAAGGATAGGCCTTGGGCTGGCTTCATGCTAGGTTTAGGACTCGAGGTAGAGCCAGAGTTAGTGTTGGGTTTAATGCTAAAAAGTTAATATGACTAGGGCTAGGGATTTAGCTGACACTATACCTCCCTGTTAAGTGCAATGTCCTGAGTTCAATCTCTATTACAAAAACAAACAGACAAACAAAATCCCATGAAGACAGCTTACTCAAATTTTCCTCAGGATTCTTAGATCCACAGAAGTGAAAGTGAGAAAGGTTCATAAAGTACAATTTATAATGATAAAAAGCTAGAATTCTCAGTGTGTGGCAAAGACTATAGGAAATGGAGTCTGGTTGTCCTCTCTGGAGTGTGTGCCTATGTCCATAACTGACTTTCAGAGTGCATGAAAATCATCTTTTTTTATAGGGAATACCTGTTGTTCTAAAATCTAATACTCAGTTCTGTTGAAAAAGCAGGAGGGAACAATTCTCATGTCTCACTAGCTTGAACTCTACATTAGAAATCTAGCTCTTATCAAAGATTTGCTCTTCATTTTCCGTGAAAGTTGCTCATAGGATTAGGATTAGGGGGAATTTTAGTGTCATAGTTGTGGTTAGGAATGGGGTTAGGACTAGGACTAGGGCTGTGTTAGTATTAGGATTAGAACTGGGACTAGGTTTAGGATTAGCAGTAGTATTAAGGCTAAAGCTGTG
>PVIC010047599.1:0-13786 GCA_004025085.1 Thryonomys swinderianus | reverse complement strand
TCTGAAAAAGAGTTTATTTACAATAGCAACCAAACTATAAAATACCTACAAATATATTGAACAAAAACTTGTGCTGGGCCTCTATGAAGAAAAGAATAAAGTTTGAGTGGAGGATATTTATTTGTTTACATTTTTTGAGACAGGTTCTTGCTTTGTAGTTCAGGCTGGCCCTGAGCTCACTATGTAGCCCGGCAAGCCTTGAACTCAGCAATCCTCCTGCCTCTGCCTCCCAAGTGCTGGGATTACAGGTGTGGAGGATATTTTAAAAAATAAAGACCAGAGATGAAAAGAAAAAGTTGGAAATTATATCTTATTTAAGTTAGCTTCTAAAGTCACTATGCGAGAAAACAGAGGAAAATATTTTTATCATCTTAGGATGTATAAGGTATTTCAAAATATGACTGAGTCTAGGAGCTATATACAAGAACAATGACAGGCTATGAAATAACCTAAAATTCTTCTACAATATAAGGACATAAACAATGGCTGCAGACTTAGTTCAGTGGCACTGCATCTACCTTACAAATGCAACCCCATGAGTTCGATCCCCAGTACTACAAAAAATAAATAATAAAATTTAAAAATAAAAAGGACATAAACAAAACTTTTATGTACACACACTCCAGCAATAGCAGTAGTCCAGGAGAAAATATTTGTAACAAGAATACCGAAGATTTATATTGCTAAAATGTTAAGGGTTCTTAAAATCCACTAAAAGATAACCCTCCAAAAACTGTGCAAAGTGTATGAGATGATCAGTTTCTGAAGATAATACTCAGGTGGATGATAAACCTAGGACACCTGGCCTCACGAGGAATCAACAAAACACAAATTAAGTCAACTCTGAGCATTGTAGGGAAACTTAAAAATTGGAATTTCCTAAATGTCCATCATTAAGGAAATAAAATTTTGTCACTCATTTCATGAGCTGCTGGTAAAAGAATGTGGTAGATGTGAATAGACCTGCACAAAGTTCCATTATGAATTAAGGATCTTGCTATGTTACCCAGACTGGCTTCCTACTCCTAGGTTTAAGAGACCCTCCTGCCCCATCTTCCCAAGTCGCTGGGACTACAGGAATGTGTCATGGTGCCCAGCTGTAAATTAAGTTTTTAAAAAGAGAATGAAGGGTCAGGGATTTAGCTCAGTGGTTCTGACATCTGTCTTGCAAGCACAAGGTCCCAAGTTCATTCCCTAGTACAACACACCACAGTGTCGGGTATGGTGACTCACACCTGTAATTCTAGTACTCGGGAGGCAGAGGCAGGAAGGTTGCCAAGTTCCAGGTTGCCTGGGGTACATAGTGAGCCCAGGGTCAGCCTAAACTACAAAGCAAGACCCTGTCTCACACACAAAAAAAATGTAAAGCCAGGCATGGTGGCTCACGCCTGTAATCCCAGCACTCGGAGGCAGAGGCAGGAGGATTGCTGAATTTGAGGCTTAACCTGGGCTATATAGTGAGCTCAAGGCCAGCCTGAACTACAAAGCGAGACCCTGTCTCAAAAAAAAAGTATAAATAATATATCTTAATGTAAACATGTATCTTTAAAAAATTAATCTAGACAAGTCCTATTCTCACCTTTGTACGTTAACAGAGTGAAGTATAAAAGAATGAGTGGCAGTTTTTTCGGTGATAAGTCCTGCAGATAGTGGCAAAATTGGCAAGGCTGACAGAGGACTTCTTACTCTGTATTTGGACTAGGTATGTATTACTTTCAAGCCAAAAACAAAACAGAAATCTTCCTTTCCTTTGAAAGTATTATCCCTCACATTTTAAAAGATTCTTTTTCTATCTCTCTCTTTCCTTCCCTCCTTCTTTTCCTCCTTTCTTCCTTTCTTTCCAGGGCTCAAACCCATGACCTCACTCGTGCTAGGAAAGTGGTTTACCCCTGAACTTTTTGCCAGTCTTCCCTCCCTCGACCCTGCTCTGCCCACACAGACGGCCTCCACCTCATCAGCCCAGGATGGAGTGCACCCATTCTTTCCAGAACCTGGGGCTCCCCCAGACCAGAATGGTGACTATTTCCATCGCTCACAAGAGTGGAATTCAAACGCTGGGCTGGCTGTCGAATGCACTATTCCACAGCAGTCACAAGGGGACTAGGACTCATGATTCTGGTGACAAACGAGCCCAGCACAATGCAGTTTCCAGCAAGACAAGTACAGCCTTTCTATGACTCAGCTGGAAGACAGCACGCATGGGGCTCACGGGCCTCTTGGAACCAGTTAAAAAGCTGCATATTTGGTAATGTAGCTAGAGGACTAAAAATATTTTTCATGTAATTTCCATGGAGGAATTATTGCACGAAAGAATTTGTAGTTAAATAGGAGGAAATGAGAAGAAAAATAATGGAGAGGAGGGAACGTCTCTCTCTCGAGTGTGTTTGTTAGAGAGGTGATGTTTTGCAAGTCGGTTCTTTTTTCCAACTCAAGCTGTGCTCCTGGCATTTTTTCTCGAAGGACAAGTACTATGCATGGCCCTGCTCCAACAGCTGGTTCTGTGACTCCAGCAACATTCGCTTCTCAGAATTCAATTCCCGGCAATGCTAAAAATTCATTTGTATTTCAGAATTTCCAAAAGTGTAAGAAGAAGTAGTACGAAATAATTGAATCAAAGACGGTCAAAAATAAACTCCCACATTCGACGCCATTTCTATAGTGCCTTTCAAGTCTAACGCGTAGCCTTCATTCAGCTTCCCACCCTAGGAAGGCAGGCGACTGACGGTGATTCAGGCAAATCTTCCCTTTCTCTCTGCTTCACTGTCTCTGTTGCACTGCGGTCTCGCTCCCGACTTCCTCCGCTCTGGTGAAGGTAGGCTGGCTTGTGAAGAGCTGTTGAACTTGATGCATCCATGTAGAGACCTTAGCTGTCATAGAGCTCCACCTGTCCTCACCTGGCTCACAGTACCATGTATATATGTATGTATGTATATATGTGCATATGTGCATATATATGTATGTGTGTATGTAGGAGCCAGAACCACTGAGCTAAACTCCCAGCCCTGTACATACTCGATTCTTTGAGACCAGCTCTCACTATGTAATTCAGGCTGGACTTGAACTCATTATGAAGCCCAGGCTGGCCTCAAATTCAGCTTAGCTAACTATTTCCTTCCCTTAAACTGCATCAGTGTCACATCTGTAGCTGTACTGGTCAGGACTGGTTCCTCTGTGTGTCACCCAAGGGTCCATGTGTTGGATAGAGGCTGAGTCTTTAATGTGGTGCAGCTAAAAGGTGGGCTTTTTAAAAGGCGGGGCCTCATGAGGTCCTTGCGTCACTGGCAGGACTGTCAGTCCCATAAAATGAGTTCTCTCAGGAAGGAGTGAGCCATGCCTGAGCCTGGCTCTGCATGGAGCTATGAACACTGCTTTCTGCCATGTGGTCCAGCTGGGAGGGCCTGCCCTCACCAGACCTGACCTGATGCAGACACGAGGTCTGTGGGCATCCAGCACTGTGCATCAGACAAACATCTTTCCTTTACAAAGTTAGCTATCATGAAAGCAACAAAAAAGCTGACCGATACTTTCTCCTTAGCCCAAAGCTGCCCAATTGTATGTCTTGCTCATGCAAGTCAACAGGGGTCCCCCCTATTTCTGAAGTCATCTGGGTCTACAGAGCAGTCAGTCTCAGACTCTGGACACCACCAGCAAGCAATACCACCAGGGCCTTAGCTGACAGGTCTATCAAAGTTATATCAGGGTATCTGTTGCAACGGACAGAGGTTGTTCGCTGGCAAAAAGCCACTGACAATAAGCATGTGCCTTAAGATCTCATTTTAGTACCATACACGTGGTACCTATAAACCCCTGTAACGGTCAGCACCACCAGGACAGGGTTCCCTGTTTTATTTGTACCATATCCCCAGCCATTCAATGAATATATGTGCACTGTAGAAATAAAATGTTTGCACAGGAAGAAATGTCTGAATATGCAACAGTGTGTGCAAATACATTCAACAATAGTTAACCGAGTGTATCAGATGCATGGGTATCTTCAGGCGGACTTGTATTTTTCCCATCCTGTAAGGAAAGCGCATTGCTTTTGTATTAGGAAGACAAAGATCTTTCACCGTGATGACTGAGCTGCTACCTCAGCACACCCATCTTGAGTCTGTTGGAACAAAGTTACCACACGCTCCTCTCCTTTCCAACCCCCACTGCAGCACTTCGGGTTCAGATCCACCATTCCCCACCCCCACAGAGATTTTCAAGGCATCACACAAGTCAGAAGCAGCACCTCTTCAGACAGCTGGGGACCCTGGATTTTAATCTAGTCCCTTTTTCTTGCCACACTGGCACAATTTCCACACACTTATTGAAGCAGGATATTTAGAAAGACTGCATGTCATGTGCTTGCACCCTAAGTTAGAGAGCATAAAACTTGAAAGCTGGGAAGGAGAATTAAAACTGGAGCTCTTAAAAGATGCAAATTTATTTCTGAGGTGAGAGTTGGAGGATACGACAGCTGTGCCATTCATCTTTCCAGTGATGGGTTAAGGATATGTAAAATTCACAGTCAGCCGCCCAGCCTCTTTGATTCCCAGAAACTGGTGTGCTCTGATCCCTGCTCAACCCTGGAATGGGGTCTTTGAGACAGGGGGCGGTGCAGATCTCCATCTATGTGGAATACGAGCCGTGATTCCCTAGTGAATGGCGGAAAGTGTGGAAAGTCCTAAATTCTACATGCACCATGTTTTTTCTACACATGCCTATCTATGATTCAAGCTTAACTGACAAATTAGGCACTAAAAGGGAGTAACAGGCATAATAAAACAGCACAACTATGATAATACATTAAAGTTATTTAAAGGCTATAAATTGTTTACTTCTAGAATCTCCTATTTCCTATTCTGAGATTGCACTGAATGGTAACTAAAGCCATAGACATGGATGAGTGACATACAGCAACAAAGATGATCACACGCCCAGGCACAGAGACACCCTGTGCCAGGTGCTGGGGAAGAGGGGCTGGTACACAAAGCCATGCAACATGTGGTGCCATTTCACGATGTGTAGAGGGCATAAAAGCTGTCTGAGGGGTTAGAAGTCAGGACAGGGGTTATCTTGTGGAGGACAAGAGCAGTGCTCACAGTGAGTTCTGGGGTGCTGGTAACACTCCCTTTACTGACCTGGGCAGGATTATTGTATTAGTTTCCATATCAAAGAATAAATTCCCACAGATTTGGTGGACTAACCACATCTTAAAGTTCTAGAAGCCAGAAGTCAGAAATCAAGGTGTCAGCAGGGACACTCTCCTTCTGAAGGGGGGTGGTCTGTTCCTTGTTCCTCCAACTTCTGGGGGCTCCCAAATTCCATGGCTGTAGGTGCCTTCTCCACGTGGTCTTTTGAGTGTCTGGCTCCTCTCCTGGTCAGTCTGGGAAGGACGCCTATCGTTAGACTTAGGGCTGGCCCAGCTGGTCCAGGACTATCTCCTCTTCACCTCTTTGAATTATGTCTACAAAGCCCTCCTTCCACATACTGGCAGCTTGGGAATCATCTCTTGTGGGGGCCACTGTTCCGTCAACGACAGCTGCCTGAGTGTGAAATGTATCCACTATCCACATACACATATTTGTGATTCTATGTTCTAGGTCAGTAAGGAAACTGTATGTTTGTTTGACTGTGGTACTAAGGATTCAATCCAGAGCCTTTGCACTGAATTCTACCCCAACCTTTCTTTTATTTCTCCTTCTTTTATTATTTTTTAAAATTTTATTTTATGAGACAGGGTCTCACTAAATTGCCCAGGGTGGCTCTGAATTTGTGATCCTCCTGCCTCGGCCTCCAAGGGAGCCAGGGTTTCAGATATGCACTACCACACCCAGAGAGGAATTTTTAAAAGGTCATTTAACAACTTCTCAGAAACACATTTGTTATTCTCCATGAAGCACACCATCTAACAAAATGAAAAAAAAAAGACTACTATTCTTGTCACTTCCTTGGCACATGACCAGCAGAGTTTTGGCTTCTCACAATCTCTCGCCCCATCTCTGATCTTACTAGAATGTACCAAAACCTCACAGCAACTTAACACATAGCTTTTCTTATCTGGCTTCCCTGCTACCCAAAGAGCTGAGATCCTTGAACAAATTACAAACCAGGGAGCCTCTGGCTGGGCGCCACACCGGGTCAGCTCGGAGAAGCAGGCTATAATTTCTGACAGATGTCAGTGAGCTGGGGGTTCCTGGTGTGTGTGCAGTCAAGCCTCCTCCAAATCCAGACAGCAAAGGAGGCAGCCTGTGCCCTGCGCTGGATGACCCAGAACACATTTCTTAACGAACTGCCCCGCGTGAGTCACGCCGGCTCCCACATCTGGCAGATCTGGGTTGCATCACCATCCTCGGTGTCCTGCGGGTTCCTGGGAACGTGCTGCCCGGAGCCCCGTGCGCCAGCTGCAGCGGCCGGCTGTGTTCACACGGCTGCCTGCGTCACCGGCAGCGGCCACACGCGAAGGGCTGGCTCAGGCTCCCGGTCCCGGAGCTGAGCCTGCGGAGAAGAGGCGCCTCCCTCTCTCTTTCCCTTGGGCCTAGCAAGTCACCATGGAAGTGAAACGCAGTGCCCAGGGCAAGACTACGTTCTCTGGTTTTACACATCTAGGCCTCCTGGCACCATAATTCAACCAGGTGAACTGTATTAATGAGGAGAAGGAAAAAACTCTTGAGTCATTCAGATTCCTCAACTAGGGTCAGAGGAGACAGAAGTATAAAAACCTGAAAGAGCTCACAGCATAAGGAGGGCAAAGGTCTGGGCTCCATCGGAACCAGGTACCCGTTGTGCTCATTCCCCTGACAGTCTCTACCTGTCTGCCTGGCACGTCATTCCTGTCTTCTTATTAGCTGCGAGGCGTGCTTTAAGATCTTTATTTTATAACCTTTTATTTCCAGTTCAGAACTTCCCCATGGTTGCTTCTGCTGCACCAGAGACTTTCAGTAGCATCCGGGGGAGCCTCTTTCCCACATTTCATGAACACTAGAAGGAGACAACATGCCCAACAGTCCCCAACAGTCCCCACCAGCTCCACCTGTTCATTCTCACAGCTACCGCGTATGAGAGCCAGGAGGGACATTTTTAAACTATCATTAATTTAATTCTACTAACTGCTTCCCTGATACATGTTCTAATTTTAAAGCCAGATTTAAAAAAATTAAAAACTTAAAATCCTGACAAGTGAGCTAATCCATCATCCTTAGTTAGATAATAATATACACAACAGGGTAACATAGGTCTTCTTACTTGGGGTTCCAAATGACATCATGCAATGTTATTTAAAGCCAAACGAACAAGAAAACAATATGAGAGCTGGGTTTGGTGGCTCACGCCTGTAATCTCAGCACTTGTGGGACAGAGACAGGAGGATCACTGCAAGTTCAAGGCCAGCTTGGCTACAAAGAGAGCTCAAGACCAGCCTGTATTACAGAATGAGACCCTCTCTGAAAAGATCCAAAGGCAAACAAACAGTAACAACACACCCAAAACAGAATAGGAAATGAAATAGTTTAGGGTGAAAACCAACCAGAAAAGCCTGTTTCCAAGTCTTCTTTTGTTTTATTTTTGTACTATGTATTGAACCCAGGACCTTCACATTGAGTTATATCCCTATTACTTTTTTGGGGGGAGGGGAGCAGGATCTTGCCAGCTCCCTAAATTTCCCAGGCTGGGCTCAAACTTCTCTTCTTCCTAGTTCAGCCTCCCAGAGCACTGAAATTATAGGTATGTGCCATTACACCTGGCTATTTGCAAGTCTTTAAACTTACCTATAAAATTTATAGGCATGTTCTACAGAAATAACCAGAAAGAAAGAGATAGAGAAAATATTCTGGTCTAGTCATTCACATGGGTAATGGAACTCACCTGAAGACTTTCAGAAATTTCCCATACCCAGTGTAGGCCTCAAACCAATTTATTCAGAATTTCTTTGTTTTGTTTGCTTTTTGGGACAGGCTGACCTAGAACTCATGGTAATCTACCTGGCTCAACCCCCCAAGCACTGGGGTTGCAGGCTTGCACCACCACGCCTGACTGAAATCAAAATTTCCAGCAGTGGGTGGGAGATTTAGCTCAGTGGTTCCAGTGCCTGCCTCGCAAGCGCAAGGTCCTGAGTTCAGTCCCCGGTAACCATATACAACGCTGGGCATGGTGACTCACGCCCACCAGCAATCAGCACCACATATCACAGTGCCAGGTGTGGTGGCTCACGCCTGTAATCCCAGCACTCGGGAGGCAGAGACAGGAGGATTGCTGGGTTCGAGGCTTGCCTGGGCTACGTAGTGAGCTCAAGGCCAGCCTGAACTACAAAGTGAGACTCTGCCTCAAAAAAAAAAAAAAAATTCCAGCAGTGAGGGTTCAGGCATCTTGGACATCTGTGAGCAGACAGGTGGTTGTCATGTGAAGCACCACTGATTTCAGAGTTTAGCTATGATTGTTGCATAATATAGCTCTAAACTAGTCTTCAAAAAAAAAAAATAAGGAAAGGAAAGGAAAAAGGAAGGACCAGGGATGCAGCTCAGTAGTGCTGTGCCTGGTACCAAAAAAAGAAAAGGAAAGGGGAAGAGTCACTTGTGTGATTGCAGCTTCAGTTTATTCTGTCAAACTATGTGCATTGTGGGGAAAATCAGAAATAAGGCCAAGCTAAGAAGTTCTCTGTGGATGAACTTGGCCAGAGTCATGGCCTCCCTTTCCCCAGAGGCCTATGGGCCATAGCCAGATGGAAAGAGAGACAGAACCTACAGTCTTGTCTCATATTTTCAAGATTCTCAGGACTGACTTCTAAAAAAAAAAATACCATCACCCCATGATCCAACAATTCCAATTCTGAGCATATACCCCAAAGAAGAGAAAGCTAAGACTTGGACATTTGTACAGCCACGTTCAATAGCAGCAGTGTTTACAGTAACTGAAAGAAGGCAGCCTGAGCCTCCACGGAGGGACAAATGGATCAACAAAATGTGGCACAGGTAGAGAAGGGAATTATTATTCAGGCTTAAAAAGAAATGAAATTCCCAGCTTGTGGATAAAGCTTGAGGACATTATGCTAAGGGAAGTAAGCTAGAATAGGGGTCAGACACTGAACACTTCTGCAAAGGTGAGGTCCTAGGGAAGACACCCTAAATGGTTATTGTTCAGTGGGTACAGAGTTTCCATTTGGGAAGGCAGAAATAGTTCTCTGGATGAATGGCATCAATCAACATGAATATATTTAATGCCAATAATGTGTACGCTTCAGATGGTAAATTTAATTTTGGGTTTTTAAAGTTAAGATACTAGATTTTTTTTTTTTGCTTTTTGGAGACAGGGTCTCTCTCGCTTTGCAGTTCAGGCTGGCCCTGAGCTCAATATGGTGCCCAGGCAAGCCGCTGCGAACTCAGCAATCCTCCCGTCTCTGCCTCCCGAGTGCTGGGATTACAGGCATGAGCCACCACGCCCAGCATTATATGTGGTAACCGGGGATCGAACTCAGGTCCTTAACAGCTTGCGAGGCAGGTGCCGGAACCACTGAGCCAACCCTCCGGCCCCTAGATTTTTTTTTTAACCTCACCTCCAAAAATTGAACAAAGAAATGGGGCTTTAAGTATGGCTGTCACTCCAGTTCCCTCAAGTGGTGGTGAAGATTACTGAGAACAAAGTCCCCAAGGCAGGTGTGTCACTTGTGAAATCGCAAAGCCTGGTGTCTGTGACCGACTGCCTGGCCAGTGGAATCTACTTGGCAGGACTGGCTGACTCGAGAAAGACTTACAGAAACTCACCACTCCCCAGGCATGCAGAGAGCTGGCCAGCAGACCTCTGTGTTCCCACTGGAGGCTTCCACATAATGCAAGGTGAATTCTAATGTGCTCCAGGCCCAGCACAAGCCAACGGATGCCCAGTTCCCAAATAATTTTATTATGCAGCCACCTTAGAATTCCCCAATGCTGGAATGTCACACAGTAGTTTAGAAATGTCTGATTCTCTTTAATGGGTTGACTCAACTATAATTCTTAAGAGGGGATTATCTTTCATGTTTGCCTTCTTTTTTGCTTGGTAGTCTAGGTTCTAAGAAAAACTTTAGGATGGAGAAAATCCTTCCTGCAATGGCTCTGTAGAGCCTCCCAGTAATCCAAACCTTTCAAGTGAGTATGTTTTCTCCTTTACTGAGATCCCAGGCCCAGAACTCTAGCCAGGCAACTAAATACACTGTCACGTTCTTCTGGCCTCAGCCTGGTGGCCCCAGAGCAAAACTCACACTTGGCCCAGAAAGTCTGTCCTGATGAATCGCCCTGAAGTTCCAAGTTTGGCAGCTGGAAAAATTTAAACTTTCCTCTTTCCAGAGTTTGCAAATTAACAGTTCCACCAGGAGTCAACTTTTCACCAGGAGTTGGATAGAGCGCCTCTTCCTTACCAACCTGCTGAGCTCAGATGGACCCAGAAATACTCACTTGTTTCTCTGACATCATTTTACAAAATAAAAAGAAAAAAATTTTGAAACCTGAACAATAACAGAAAAGGGAAATGTTTTGTGTCTTTGGTGGTAGAGAGGGATCTGACTTAAAGGGTGTGATTTGTTTTGTGATAAAGTTGTAATGAATACTCTATCTTACGCTGTTTTCTTTCTTAGCTATTTAAGAAGGGGTTTTACAATATTCTCTAACACATAATATGCCAAAGGGTGAGAGGGAAGGTAGGCTCCTGATTCCCCACCCACACTGCTCAAATGCTTAGACATAGTTCCGTTGGCTGTATTCCTCATCCTGGGTCTGGGTTCAACACATACCCTTCCTGCCGCCTGCCAGCCACGTGCTTGCCCCATCTGCTTCTCCTTGGACAGAAAGGAGAAGATATGGTGTTGAGGGTCGGGTTCAGTGATAGCATGCTTATCTAGCATGCACAACGCCCTGGATTCAATCCCTGAGACTGAGGGGAGGAGGGCCCCTCACTCACGATGGCTGGTCATGCTTCACGATTTCCACAAAGTCTCAGAACCGTGAAGTGGACTGTGGACTATATGGCCAACCTGATGCTGGTACCATGTCAGGTCACTGTCACCTTCTATTAGGACATAAGCCAGACATAAGCTTAGCCAAACTACACAAAGGGGCTGGGGAGGTAGCTCAATGGTGCCGCCACCTGCCTGGGAAGTAAAAGGTCCTGAGTTTGATCCCTGGTTCCATCAAAACAAAAACAAAATCCTCAAAAACAAAAAATTACACAAGGATTTGTTATGGGAGCTGGAAAAGTGTATTATTGTACCATTACTCATTAAAGGCATACTAAGCCCCACATGTTATATATCAGCCTATTCCTTTCTTTGCCCTTGAGAATTCAGCTCATAAAATAAACATTATCACCAATAATACCAAGTATTCATTATAGCCCAAGACCAAGATAATGTACTATATTCCAAAACACTGCCAAGACACTGAGAACATTTTTTGGCACATTCAAATGGAGCATGACCATAAATTACGTAAAGAGAGGATTTTCTTAGTACATTTCGGAAAAAAATACAGTAAAAACCACTAGTGACAGAATTTGGTGCTTAACAACCCTCACATGGTAGTTTTTCAGTTACTTCAATTGCAACTTTTGATATTTTATTTGGTAAATGTGGGAATCATCACTAAAAGAATAATTGTAACCCTGCTTCTAAATTCAATGAGAATGGTTACATTTTTATGACAGAGTAACATTTCCAGGGACATTCTTTAATACACAAGTTATTAAATCCCACAGTCCCTTAATCCACATTGCAGACTAATCTAATGCGTTCAAGCCACTCTGAAAAAGAAAAATCTAAGCTTCAGGTCCAGGTTCTCATCATATGATAGCAGCTGCTTTTCTTTTTTTTTTCTTAGAAGTCATCATTCCCTCTTAACATCATAAGAGCCATCTTTAGTAATATTTCCCTGGAGCTCCAGTGTCCCTCAACTTCTGACATCCCAAACTGACTTGGCATGTCAGTCCTTGGCCACCAGTATACCCACCGCCACACCTGAACAGTTATAGTAGCACACACCTCCTAGGCTCACAATTGGAGCTCCCAGCCTGGCAGTTTTCCTTTTAGAAAATCCATGAAACCAGATGAAAGAGTATCTACGATTTTCAGCATGCTCCATATGCTTTCCACTACACCTGTGAATGACAGTCCCATTGGTGTGACCACCAGGAAATGGGCACATCAGATACATAATGAGTCACCCAGCCAAGTGGCTAGGGATGAGGAATCTATGTCTACACTGCCCAGGTTCAAATCCTGGCTCTGCCACTCCTCACTAGGTAAGTTGACTGGCCTCTCTGGGCCTTCTATTTCCTTTATTTGTGAAGTAGGGACTTTTTTTGCACAATGGCCAAGAGTCAGAGAAGAAGCTCTGGTATTTAAGTATTAAATCTGTGGTCTTCCCCAACTTCTCAGGTTCCTCTATTTTCTCTCCTCTCTTTCTTAGGTTATTGGAGAAACAATGTTTACAGATCCAGGCTCACTGGCAAAGTGTGTTCTAAATAAATGAGGGCTCCACAGCCTTAACTACTTTTCAGAACAAGGCCAAATGTAAATTAACAATGACAGCAGTCCTGAGAGAACTATACCAGTTTATCTGGTGACTGGAGGGAAGATGAATCTTGTGACTTCAAGACAGCATGTTCCCAATTTAGAGTGACAAAAACATTCCAACAGTGGCTTACACTTTTAACCTGGGAAAAAGAAAAAGTTGTCCAGAAATGATGGCAAGCTTAACAGAAGCTAACGCAGCAAAGTTAGAGTAGGAATCACCCACAGCCCTCTGAGCTGGGGGGTCATCCCCATCAGACAGGCAAGAGAATGAATAAGAAAATGGTTAGCAGGGATAATAATAGCTACTATGTGTTAACCAACCATCCTGGCTATACCATAAAACTTCTTACCTTCCAGTGGCCAATACAACTATGGTTTCAGAAATTAAGATCTACATGGTTTTCAAATTAAAAAAAAAATACACAGTCTGAATTCCCCAAGACTTGCAAGCAAGCTATCAACCCAGGCTGTTGGTCAGCCCTTCAATGCAAACTTCCCACTCTGTTCTCAAATGGATGGGTAGATGAGAGGCCAACAGATGGGAAGACAGATTTACAGTCTTTGAAATCAGTCAACCTACAGGTCATAAAACATTTCAAAAAATTTGTAATAATTAAACCAGAACGACGCCCCCAAAGCAGCAACTCATCTCAATGTTGATCACAAAAAATAAACTGTGAAATTTCACTTCTCAGTATTCCGAGGAACAGCAAAAGATGCTTTTTCTATAGCCGTGTGGGGTTTTAAACTTCCTACAGAATCGAGTGCAAGTCCAGTGTCTGTGTGAAGTGGATTTATTATTAATATAAATCAAGAGATGTCGCTCATCTTCCCTACAGATGGTCTGTGGGTAAAACATCCAGAGAGGAGGGGCTGTCACTCCAACTTCACCTCAGCCCAAAGCCCTCACACCTACGGCGCAGTGGCCACCACCCAAGATGTGGGTTGAGAGACCGGAGAAGTGAAAGTCTGATCCCTGAGCCTTCATTCTGCCACAGATGAGACCCTAACAGGTAAGCTGACCTGTCCGTGTCTCATTTCCTCGCCTGCAAAAACCAACTACCAGGGCCGGAGGGTTAGCTCAGTGGTTCCGGCGCCTGCCTCGCAAGCGCAAGGTCCTGAGTTCGATCCCCGGAAACCATATAATGCTGGGCGTGGAGACTCACGCCCACCAGCAATCAACGCCGCATACCACAATGCCGGGCGTGGTGGCTCACGCCTGTCATCCCAGCACTCGGGAGGCAGAGACAGGAGGATTGCTGA
>PVIC010047598.1:0-13815 GCA_004025085.1 Thryonomys swinderianus | reverse complement strand
CTGAGGACAGAGAGATTGGGTGACAGTGTCAAGGTTGTAGGGATACTGGTCTTAGCCAAATTTAAGCTCAGATATTTCCACACTTGAAAGCACATTTTAATCATCATGCTATTCCTTGATCCTAATTGTGTCTCATCTGTTTGAAACTGATTTTCTCTGAATGCTTTAATTAGAATTATTCTCACACAATTTTTAAAAACTTATAACAATAATTTTCTATGTACACATGTGCCTTCCCATTACTTTATTTTCTAGGTAATATTTATGTAAATATTGAATTTAGGAACACTTTACAACAGCCATTATTTTTGAGGAGGAAATCCATCACAAACACCTATACATAGATGCCTTCCAGAGTTTTTAAAATTTTTCTTTTCTTTAATTAGTTTTGCTTTTTTTTTAGCAAAGCATTTATTGGTTCATCTGTAAACAACATTCATCATTGGAAATTTGCATTTACACGTGATATATCGTGCTTTTTTTCTTCTTTTCTATGATTAACAAATTGCTTTGTTAAAGTAAATAAAATCATAGCTATGATATGAAGTTTTCACCTGATGAAAGAAACTAAATTCTGTCAATACTTTTTCTTATGTTCATCTATAATGCTTTGAACTAAGTATTATTTCTGTTTTTTTTTAATTGGGTGACATGAAGCATAGAATGTAAGTAATTTACAATTGACAAAAGTACTGCGTAACTGAGCTGGAATTAATGCCCCACTTGCCTCACATAGTCCCATAGACTATGCTCCTTGTGGTCCTGCTATAACACCACCCCAAGTAAATCTACCTGGGCTTCTAGGTAATTTCTTGTTATATATAAGTTGGTCAGTGATATCTTTTTAAAATTTTTTTTAATTGAATTCTTTATTGGTACAATTTATATACATCTCACAATCACACATAACATTGGGGAATTTGTACCAGTATATGACACAAGTTAATTCTCATTTTTACCCATATCCCTACCCATCCACACCTCCCCACCCCCTTTATACATGCTCTTTCATTTTCTTTCTGTATCATATTTATTCCTTCCCCTCATTACATTCCCACACCAAGTTTCCTATGGAAATTTCCCACTCTATAAAAACTGTCATACTTTCTAGAGCTCATTTGCATCTGCAGGTGTTCATATCAAAGAGAAGATCTGGTATTTGCCTATCTGTGATCTATTGATTTCACTTACTAGTATATCCTCCAGGTGTCTCCATTTACACATAAATGAATCGATCTTGTCATTCTTTATCGCAGAATAATACTCCATTTTATAAAAAACCCACATCTTCTTTATCCAGTCTCCAGTTGATCGGCATTTGGGTTGTTTCCAAGATTGAGCTATCATGAACTGAGCTGCTATGAACAAGGGTGGACATCTGTCTTTCCAATATGATTTTTAAAATTCTTTTGGGTATCTTCCTAGCAGGGAGTGATATCTTTTTTTATTACTTAAGGATTCAAGAAATATTTGATAAATACTGAAAGACTATTTGAAGTGGAAGTGAAGCTAACTAGAAGGTAAGACCCAACAGCAAAGAACTGTCTCTATAGAGAATGAATTTAAACAAAATGGAATTATGATTCTAATGTAATACTTCTGTAGACAGTAAATGTTTTGAAATAGACGTACTACACAAGTGTTTCTTTGTAGAAGTTTCAGAGCAAATCATGGTGGAAAAGCAATAGAAAAGAATAAAATTAGAGTGCATTAATCTGAAAAAGATTGAATATGCAATTAATTGAATAAATTGGCAAATATTTTTCATTGAACTCTTTTTATATCTTAAAAAGTATAAAAAACATGAACCAGTTTATAGTCTTTGAGATAGAAGTCCTTCAATAACATAGTCAACATACATTGTTATTAAAAATGCTTAGTGTATAACTGAAGTTGTTTCTGGATCTTCTAAGCTATTCCACAGATCCTTGGGTCTGTTACTTTGTTAGTACCATGCAGTTTTTATCACAGTGGCCTTGTAGTATAGTTTTAAATTGGGGATCATAATACCCCCCCCATGTCCTTGTTGCTTAGAATTGCTTTTCCTATTCTAGGTCTTTTGTGGTTCCAGATGCAATTTTGGAATATTTTCTCTAGATCTGTGAAATACGCTGTTGGCTTTTTGGTTGGGATTACATTGAATCTTTGTAGTACTTGTGGGAATATAAACATTTTCATGATATTTGTTCTTCCTGCCCAGGAACAAGGTATAACTTTACATTTTCTGCTACCTTCTTCTATCTTCTTTTTCAGGTTACTGTAGTTTTCAGAGTAGAGATTGTTCACCTCCTTTGTTAGATTGATTCCCAGATATTTCTTTTTTTTAATTTTATTGTGAAAGGGATTGACTCCCCAATTTCTTTCTCAGTAAGTCTGTTGTTTGTATATACAAGGTCTATTGATTTTTGAGCATTGGCTTTGTATTCAGAAACAACTCCAGATTCACTAAGCCACCTCATCTTTGGGAAAGGTGCCAAATATTCCCAATAGAGGAAAGATAGACTCTTTAACAAATGGTGCTGGAAAAACTGGGTTTCAACCTGCCGAAGACTACACCTAGCCCTATCTCTTTCACCATATACTAAACTAAAATCAAAGTGTATCAGAGACCTAAATATTAAAACAGAAACACTAAACCTGCTGCAAAACAGGTTAGGTAGAACTCTTGGAGACACTGACTTAGGGAAAGACTTTATGAACTAAACCTTTATTGTATGACAACTTGCAGAAGAAATCAACAAATGGCATTTCATCTCATTAAAAAGCTTTTGCACAGCAAAGGAAACCACTGACAGAGCAAAAAGACAACCAACAATATGGGAAAAAAAATCTTTTCAGCTGTTTTTCAGACAAAAGGTTACTCTCTAGAATATATAAAGACCTTTAAAAAAATTAACCCCCTAAATTTAAAGACCCAATTCAAAAATGAGCATCTGAAATGAACAGGCACTTTTCAGAGGAAGAAGTAAAAGCAAGTAATAAGCATATGAAGAAATTCTCAGCATCAGTGGTTATTTGAGAGATACAGATGAAAACAACACTGAGATGTCATCTCACTCCACAAACAACGACTGCTATCTTGAAATTAACAAGCAACAAATGCTGGCGAGGTGGTGGAGAAAAAGGAACTCTTCTCCAGTGTTGGTGAGAATGTAGACTGATACAACCATTATGAAGATCAGGGTGGAGATTCCTCAAAAACTAGGATTAGTGGTCCCATTTGATCCTGTTATTCCCCTGGTAGGGGCATACACTAAGGAATGAAAAGATTCATATCACAGTGATATACATGCAACCATATTTCTAGAAGCTCAGTTTTTGATAGCTAAATCTTGGAAACAACCCAAGTGTTCATCAACTCTAGACTGGATAAAGAAGATGTGGTTTTTCTGTAAAATGGAGGTTTATTCTGCCATAAAGAATAATAAGTTTGAGTTATTTATACTCAAATGGACATATCTTGAGGACATACTCCTAAGGGAAATAAATAGGTCACAGATCTGTGAATGTCATATACTTTCTCTGGTATGAGAAACTGAAGATGTAAATGGGTTTTGGAATGTATGATAGATATTGTGAAATAGAAAATATTCAAATGGAAATGAGGTAAGTAATGAGCAGAAAAATGTGATGGTTTAAAAAAAAACAAAGCTTGTGTATACAGGGGGTGGGGACTTGTAGGTTGGGTAGAGAAATGGGAAAAAATGAGAATTAAGTCATGTCATATAATGGTAAAAATTCTCAATGTTGCGTGTGACCATGGTATGTACATATAATGTACCAATAAAGATTCAAATAAATGGTAAGTGTAGCATATACAAAGCATTGGTCACATGATTTTACTGTCAATCTTTTGTTTTGAGAAAGGGGGATATGTTCCAACATGTTCAGAATTTTTTAATATTATATATTCTCAGAATCTCAGTGCACATTGGCATGGTGAGCACTTGACAAAAGTGGGTTTTATTTAAATAACTTGATGTTCCCAAACCTAAAATCATAGAACATTTTTCATTAAGTATTCAATTATATTTCCCTCATCTATGAACAGTTTGGAAAATGTTTCTCTAGTTCTCTGTTCTGAAGTTTGTTGCTACTTTTGAATGATTCTAAGATTTATTTTCCCAGTCCCACTCTTGTACAATAGTCACACTGCCAATGGATGCCCAGTGATTTAAGATGTTAATATGGAAAAATGGAAAAGTGATCCCATTAAGAAGAGTTTGGGGTTTTCTTCATCCACTAAAGAAGAACAATACCTAAGAAGTCATTTTTTTTATGCACCAAAGTGGAGTAATTCCTTGGAAATTACTTTTTGCTCTTTCCCATATTTGTTAATAGAAGAAAAGATAACTAGAAGCAACAATGAAAGTGCAGGGCATCCCACACTATCTAGAAAGCTGAAAGCTTTTGAAAGCCAAAAGGTAGAAGATCATATTCACTCAGAAGATACAATGTTAGAAACCAGCAAGCTGCCTGACCGACTGAGGAAACTATTTGAGGAGAACATGGACACCGCAGGACAGCTACCACATACAGCGACACATTTATGGAACACAAGCATGGACAATCCATTCTTCCTCTTCGGACTCCCAGTGGCCAGGGTATGGCATCCTTTTTTTCTTTTTCCTTTCTTTTTTTAACATCCGTTCTTCCTAGCTATGGTAGGGCTTCCACTCATTCTATATGGTCCTCTTACCTTTGCATGGAGGCATATTAGACTCCAGCAAATTAGGCTTATTCAACATCAGCATAAAAGCACACATAATTGCTTTCTTTGTAATACATTCAGAATTGTCACTTGCAGGCAGTTTGGCTCAGGATTGCTCACTAAATAAATACCTCAAAGGAGAGTGGGTCTAGGCAAAACCAAACAATTGTTTTAGGTAGGGCTGGGGATCAAACCCAGGGCCTGATGTATTATCGCAAATGCATGGAGCTACATTCATCCTCAGTCCAGCAATTTTAATTCTAATCAACTGTTCCTGGATATCTTAAGTTTACATGAGTTTCAGTCTACAAGTATAAGACATGGGATAAATGTACAATATTTTCTTACATTAATATTATTGAATATTTACATTGCATATTAATATAATAATCATCATTACATTAATTTATAGTTACCCCAATGATTTAGTGTATGATAACCTGTGTCTATATCAGAAATAGGTCATCCCTCAACATCAAAGGGGATCAATTATGAGATATCTCATTCTCCAGGGTATTGAAATCCACAGAAGCTAAGTCCTTTCTATAAAATGGCATAGTCTTTGCATACTACCCCTTCAGATCCTCCTACGTACTTTACAGAATATCTAGATTATGAAAATACCAGACAGTGTAAACATTGTCTTCATAACCATTATATTACATTGTTTAAGGGACAAGGACTGGGAAAAAATCTGCACATGTTCGGTATGAAGGCAGTTTTTTCCCAAAATATTTTCCATCTCTAGCTGATGACCTGGGGGTGAGAATCTGCTAATACTCAGGGCTGTCTATAGTATTAGAATGAAACAAATCAGAGGCATGAAATGGACATTGTGAGCAAGTGAAATCCCGTGTTAGCATATGAAAAGTCAAAGGGAATTTGTACAATAAAAATCTGCAGTGCAATTTTTGTTTGGTCTCATGACACTTGCATGATATGGATGCTATGACATTGAAGAATATTAATAGAAACATGCATGAAAGAACAAAATGATCTTAGAGTATAGAAATGTCCATCATTAGAATGTGTCCATGCTTAAAATGTTAGCAATTGTCTGTCCAGAAAGCTCACTTTATTATTTAGTCAGAAAAGCTTTCTAGTCTCTACCACTTGTCAGACACTGTAGTGAGCATTGATACAGGGACAGAGTTACACCTTGTTACCAAGAATTACAATTTAAATAGTTATATAAAAGACTGAGAGTTCAAAGTAGGGGCTGTATTGACCATACTAAGAAGCCATGATGGGTGGCATAGAGCAAGGTAAGGTTAGTTCTTGTTAGCCACATTTTGTGTTGTGTGATCATCACTAAAGATACAAGGTTACAATGGAGTTACAGAGCTCGGTTTCCTGGAACTGCCCTCTAGGTGCCCTTAGGGATATTATTTACCAGGTTGGTCTTACTTAGGGACCTTTTCCAATCTGGATATCACAGTGAGTAAGGAATCTAAAGTTTTAAGTTTGAGTTTTGGAAGCTACATGAGAATAATATTAATTTAAGAAAAGAAGAATATTTTATGACTCTGGGCAATCTTTTCCAGAATATTTCTCCCTTAATAAGAACCAGTGCCAACACAAACAGTATCACCTGAGTGATGAATATTTACAGATATTGATTCTTCATGGCTAGCTTATCCTAGGGATGAAAAAGGAAATGAAAATCTGTAAATATATTCAGAAGACCCATGTAGGAAATTATTTTTTATCATTAAATATATTGTGATTAATCTAAAACATGCCAACAACATTTTAAAACTTGTTAGAGAATAAAACTAAAATGCATTTTTCATTCTAAGAGCAAACTTGTAAAATGTCAAACACACCATGACAGTGAGTCAAATCCATCACATTCTGTATACCAGGAGAGGTCAAAAGGGGAAATTCTGTGTGACTGTAAAATTCACATGAAGTTACATGAAGCACATGGCCACACCATGACTTTTTCACCTTTCTCAAAGCTTCCTGAGCACTGTTTTTCTTTCTGTCTGTCTTTAATGCACTTTATCTTGATATTTAAAAAAGCATATACTTTTTCATTGCTATAATTTTACATCAGCAAATAAAAAAACCTTCTTTATGTTTTTATTTCCTCGCAGGAAAAATGAGGACGCCAAGAAGAATTATTTCTACAGACTAGCCCCAGGCATGTTGGTTAACACAGAGAAAAACAGACACAAATGGTACATGGAAATTAAACGAGTTTTTTGCCAACAGACTTTAAAGCAAATATTCTTTAAAAATATAATCATTTACATTAAAAGGACTTTTCTTGATGGTTTCTATCTAAGGTGTCATTTTTCCATTAATGTACATGAGTCAAATATAAAGAAATGTATGTACTATGTTTTACTATTATTTTGGAAGTTAATGTATTAAATTCCTAATCTTAGATGGAATTAAGTGTAAAGGAACTTGGGAAATAAACCATAGACTGACTACCCTGTCGACCATGAGACTAAAATCAATCCTGAAGCTCATCTCCATAGAAAAGTCATTTCCTTGTTAATCCATGATGGTTAGAATTAGTATTGACACTTACCAAGATTATCTACTCTTAAATTAAGTGGTCAGAAAGTTATACTAAGTCTGTATTCTCCGAACATGCACATTAAGCAATTTTTAGGACAAAACACATACTTCACTGTAGTAGCTGAATTCTAGGAAATCCAGAGAAATCTACTGGTCTGCTTAATTCATTTGTTGAGGTATGCCAAATATCAAAATGTGATCATTACTCTGATAATCAATTCTTTCCTCCTTGATTTATAAAAATGGTAATTAAGAAACAATAACTCTACTTTGGATCTATTCCCTTTCCATTCCTTTTAAGCTCTACATTAAACTATCATTATTAAATATATAGTAAGACAAAAGAAGATCAAAATTACTTTTTAGTTATGTCCTGTGATGCAAATGTTAATGCTACTGCTACTTTTCATTTGCTTGGATTACTGTAAATACAATGTGAACATGGTGGAATTTAATACAAGTTTTTAAAAAAATTGAATTCTTTATTGGTACATTTTATATACAGCTTACAATCACACTCAACATTGGGAAATTTGTACCAGTATATGACACTAGTTAATTCTCAGTTTTACCCATTCTCCTACCCACACAACAACCCCTCTCCCCCTATATACATATGCTTTTTCTTTTAATTCATATTTATTATTTCCCCTCATTATGTTCCCCTACCACTTTCCCTTTAAATATTTCCTATTTCACAAAATCTATCCTACATTCTAGAACTCATGTATGTCTACAGGTTCTCATACCAGAGAAAAGATGTGGTATTTACATATTGTGACCTATTTATTTCACTTATTAGCATGTCCTCAAGGACTGTCCAGATTTAGTTCCTTTTATTTTAAATCTTTCCCCTCACTTCCAGCAATGTGAGGTCATTCATCAAAGTAGCATATTTTACATTATTAGATATAAAGTTGACTACCTATTATAGAGGATGCTATTTAATATTTCATTTTTCTTAGTATATTTTGCAATTTTAAAGAGGCCATGCAAACTCAACTACAGTTCTGGTGGGCTAATTTTAGAAAATAAAGGAGCATGAAGTGGAGGTAGACAGTATTACCAAAAATCATTTTTTAATATCTACAGTTAAGAATAACCCAAGGTAGCCTGCTATTTTGAGGGACTTGAATTAAACTTGAAAGTTTAGTATATGTGCTGCTGAAGCGAGCACTAAACTTGAAAGTTTAGATTGTTCTTCGTAGAGGGGTTATTCACATGATCACATAATCCACTTACTGATTCCCCTGATTTGTTGCTAGTGTATCTTTTATTGTCACCCGTGTGCATGAGAAAGGTGCTGTCCTCGAAGTGCTTTGCTCATGTTAAATGGTAAAATCTAAATTCTTGCCACTGTAGCACCTTTTGGAAAATAAATTAGTGTTGTAGCAAACGAAGTGTGCATAATGTATTCAGTAAGTGTTAAGAATTTTAACCCATGGTTTAAATGTGTGGTAGTTTATTTCTACATTCCTAACACTAAATCTAATAAACTAACATAACTTTTACAAAAATAAAGTGTTACATGTCAAAAATATCTAAATGAATGAGGAGAAAATGTCTCACCTAAATTATAACAATAAGAGAAAACCCCCACAGATACGTTATTTTTCCTTCCGAAAAATACTGAGAGGAAAATAAAAGGTGTTTGTGATATGGTGTTGTCGTAAAATATATTTTAAAAGTAAACATAATAAAAATATTTTAATTTAAGAAGGGTTGATTGCCAAGATATTTCTTGTAGAGAAAAAACACATGAATTTTAAAAATTTTCAAATAAAAAATTGTTTCAAATAAAGCCTGAAAGTATGCATGTTTATATATAATTCTTATTAAAATTGAAATATATCACCTTAACATTAAGGTTTTAGATTACTGAATTATACAATTTTTATTTATTAGATAAATTACACAAGCAAGGAAATAACTGCACTAGTGAAACATGCTGTAAACATTGTTTAAAAAACTTTATTTTACTACATCATAATATGTATTCAATTCTCCTTGCTACCCATAGCCTGATCTCGTTTTTCTTTTTGTTATTAAATTTAGCAGTATGTTAAATCTGTTCTTTTTGAATCTAATACTAACCGCTGTAGACTTCAAAAGGAAATGAAGTACTTTGCAAAGAGGCACACAATTGTGTTTGGTGATCATTTAGATATATTTAAGTATTAAAAATATTTACACCACAGTGGGTGGCAGCGATCCCACCGCCGCCCTCTGCTGGGCGGCCTTGTGTGGTTTTCGCCTTGTCTCAGCCTTCCCTTGGACAGGACCCTTTCCACTGTTTTCTTTCACGCTTTTTTCTCTCTCTTGCCTTACCTTCAGCAAACTTGCACACACACTCACGCGCGCGCGCGCGCACACACACACACACACATACACACACGAGTCTCCCTCTCCCTCTCTCTTTCTCTCTCTTTCCCTGTAGACTCTGCGATCGAAGCTACAAGTCATCTCATTTTGTAAGGCTTGCAGACGTCTGCCAGTGGCTGATAGGAAGCTCTGATAGAAAAAGGCTTTATCTACTTTTCATCCAAAATATGTAAACCATTAAGGAAATTATGGAAAAGCAGCAACAACATATTCTGGCTTATTCAGAACCTTTCCCTCCAGCGATTATTAAAAGGATGATATTTTTAGCCAAAGAAAGCAAAATGCATCTGCAGCAGCTGGTTTCCAAGGAAACAGAATAATTTAAAGCCATGTGGAACTCTGCTCTCTAATTTTCATCAATTCCCTTTCATTCCTAGAGGTAGCTTTGCTCAGAATTTATAATTTCTTTTTTTAATAAATTGAGTTTATTGGTACATTTTAAGAATACGCTGTGATCAGAAATTATAATTTCTAAAATATGTAGCTTCATTGACTTCTCCCCAACACATTCCCAGAGGTGGCTATCTTGTCATACCCACTGCTTCACATTCCAATCTAGTTGATGTTGTTAATTTCAACCATTATTTTGCTTGGAAAACCAGAGTCAGAAAAAAATCTATAAATAATTTAAAACTATGAAATGTCAACATTATATCAATTTTAAAACTAGAATAGTTTCAAAGTAAACCATGCAAGAGTATTTGCTTGGGTCATTGTGACATAAAAGTCTATAAAATATTAACAGCTCTATTTAGTACATTTAGGAAGTTTCAGAAATTTCTTCCTCATTTACATAATATTTATTCAGTGTCCATAGTTTTCTTACCTATTTCAATTTTGTAAAAACTATATTCCTTTATTCAAAGATAAATTGTTTCCCAAGCAAAAGCAGAAAGCAAACACAAGACCAAAAAATTCCCAAAAAATTTATAGTTATTCTTGTTAGTCTATGATTAACTCAAAAAGTATTAAATAATACACAGATATGTTATTTATATCATGAAGACTTTCATTTATTCTAATCAACAGGTATTAAGTGCCAAATCTGTGATAATATTTTAATAGCTCAATTTTAATCCAAGTATCTCAACCTTAATGATCTATATTTATGGATTAGAATCAGTAGGTGATTAAAATACTTGGGATAAGATTATTGTTAATTTGTATTTATTTTGTGTCATTCATTCTGCGTATTTATGTCTTCCTCATTGTCACTCGAGGAAAATTAAAGGCAATGTCAGGAAAGGTAAGTAACTAACAAAATAAAAACTTTAGAGATCCTGGAAAATAAATCCTGAAGATAATGTCAGCAATATGAATGCCGTGATGGAATGCTTATCTAGATATAGCTGATTGATAAGTGAAACTACCAGCGAAACTTGGTAGTTAAAATGCTATTCTTTACATCGATATTTAATTCTTCACATTTAGTTTCTTAGCTTTTAAAATAAAAATGATCACATACATGTCAGTGAGTGTAGAAAGACGACTGAGCTTCATATTTATTGATAAAGTGATATACATCTATTCAAAAGCATGAGGTTAATTGAGAGGACTAAGTTCAGTAAAACAGCTTAAACACAGATCATTCATTCCAAATTGGCATAAGAGTCCACAGCCCGCAAGAATATATTTCCTAAGCCATTTAGTATATTGCAAGTATTAAAACACGCCACACTGAATTGACACTGTATATGTAGAGAAGGCTCCATTTTCTCAGGACCTGTGGAATTCACCAAGCGTTTTCATTCCTCCTTTGATTCCCAATAATACGAGCTTCAATTTAAAAAGAAATTAAAATGACACACGATGAGTCACTTTATCTAACAGCTTTCCTTCATTAACAGTTGCTGAGAAAGTTATCCGGAATAAAAAGACGCCTCTGGTGCGTTTTTTCTTTTCTTTTTTTTTTTAATCAGCAGAGGGTTTTGTAGCAAGAAAGAACAGCTCATGCACAGCCTCTTCAAGTAATAAAATGGCATATTTTCTGGAAGGTAGGCAGAAGAATTTTTAGAGTATAGTCTTTTTCAATAAGAACAGAGAGGCATTCTCTTCTAAACACACAAATAAAGAATACTCTGTTCCTTTTTTTTTTTTTTGTAATATTTTTGCTCTTACCTGTAATATGGTTTCTGGACTTCGGCTCCGTCAGAGCACACTGAAGAGAATTCACTCCTCCCTCCTCCATCCATCAGACGGCAGCCGACCAATAACAAGAGCCGGATCCTGGCATTCTCTAGCCCCGGCTCCCTGCGCGCTCCCGTTCCTTGTTCCCTCCCACCCCATTCTTGTAGAGGACAAATCCCTGCAGCTGAGAGAGGGAGGTGGCGGAAAGAGAAACGCGGAGAGGAAAGCAAGGATTAAAGATAGGGGAAAGAACGACTCCAAGCTGTGGAAAATGTCTGCTGGTGACCTCGGCTGAAGTAAAATGTTTCCTAAATGTTTGTGTTTAGAAAAATAGAGTGAACCAGGCTCTTAAACTCCTGGAATCCAAGCAAAACACTCCTGATGAAATCTGGGTAGGCTGCTTCTCCTTTCAGCTCCTCCTGATTTTTAAAAAATTTTTTAACCCCTTTATTGTATACGCTGATACATCAATAAAGGAAGGAGACAGAACATGACTATAATGTTTGCAGAGAGGCAAGGTTCAAATGAACGGAAACTGACACCGTGCACTGTTTGCATTAAACCCCTGACAATGTTTCCACTCAAAACAAGGTTTAGGGCCTACTCACTATGAAAATATATATTTTATAAAAAATATACTCCATATATTTCAAAGCTATGCGGTTTGTGTTATTTGTGGTTCCTTAAGCTGAAAATAATGAGGTTTGTTCAGGATTGCAAACCCCTTGGTTGTCATGCCTCAAAATGACTAACTGAAGTCTAATTTTATTCTAATAACTCCAGGCAAAAGAATTGCACGTATGCACTAAACGGGACATGAGTAAAAGGGCAATGAAGAAAACATCAAATTAGAATTCTTTATGACCACTAATAAAATTCATCTGTAGTGTAAAGGAGGCTAATTGTAAAATAATACAAACCAGGACTCAGTGATACAAACACTATTAACTGAACTTTCTCTAGTGGAGATGGTTGGAGGAAAAGCTTCCCTTGGGAATAAAAAATAACGAATTTGTGTCAACACCAATGGGTATTATCTTCACCATAGACGTGTGTACTGTCTACTGAGATATTAATAGACCTTCCCATTCAATTTCTTAAATTAGTAATTTATCTTCATAGGAACAGTTCCCAAGCATGATTCTTTTGGAAGAAACAGGTATAAAAGCAAATCATGGCAGTGCAAAAACAAGGGCCTTAAAGGAATTTTGCTAGGAGACCAGCAGCTGGTGCTTTCATCTATAACTGCCTTTAGATATACATGCCCTGGGGACAGGGATATAGTTCAGTGGCAAAGCATATCCTAGCATGTATGAAACTCTGGGTTTGATTCCTAGAACTGAAAAAGGAAAAGGAAAGCAAGGCAGGACAGAGTAAAGCAATGATTTCAGTTTGCGTTGTTTAGAGTAGTTTGGAGGGATTTGCTAGAGAGTAGGAGGGAGGTTCAACTATCCCTTATTCCCATACCCTAAGCCATCCGTTGGGGAAAGTGCCACCAAAGACTCTGGGGTCTCACTGCTAGGATGATGAAACCTTAGGAGAGAGATTTTTTTTTTTCTTTGAGACAGGGCTTCACTATATATAGCTCAGGCTGTCCTGGAACGCCTAGAGATCCTTCTGCCTGCCTTCCTAGTGCTAGGATACAGGTGTGTGCCACCATGCCCACCTGAAGAGATAACATTTCCTAACGTGGTTTAGGGATATTAATTATATCCCTAATTAATTTGTAATAAGACAAAGGCTTATTACAAATGAAGTGCCACAGACCTATTTCTAGACTCAGAGTGAGCATTTAGTCTGATTTTAGTTGACTTTGATGACAACAATTCCTATAGACAAGGACTTATAGATATGTGCTTTTTTGGACATAATCTCTTATGATTTTTCTAGCAAGATAGTGATGTTATTAATAGATGAACTTGTGGCTAAGTCTGGGGTGTCAGGATGGTTTAGAAATTGTCATCATCTATGATAAGACTAAAGCAATGAATAGTGAGAAGTACCCAAAAGTTTAAATGCACAGAATTTATAAATAAATTAAGCAGATTCTTTACAAATTTAGT
>PVIC010047597.1:0-13840 GCA_004025085.1 Thryonomys swinderianus | reverse complement strand
GGCGCCGGGTTCTGAACGCACAGGGAAAGCTGCACGAACTCGGACACCATCGATTTGCCTGAAAGGCGAATGAAGCGGAGAGCAGCCGAGTCAGAAAGTCGTGCTGCACAGACCGGGAGGTGACTGTATCAGGAAACCGCGGAACTGCCCTCACAACGTGTGGGATCACCCTGCATTTTCACAGAGAAAAAGGGACTCTTGTACTTACATTCTCAGATTACAAACTGAACTTTATTACCAGTGTCTTACCGGCACAGCTACTGGAAGTAAAAACATTCTCTAATGATTTTGAAGTTTCATAATGACACTTTAAATCAGAATACACAGAATGTATTTCAGTTCTGGAAACCCAAATGTTGTACTGGTCCCAAAATGTCTTCCAGTATTTTAAAATGTTAAAAGATTACAAACATAACCAATTAAAATTATATATTGGGAAGGCACTGGGTAAAATCAGGAAATGAAAAACATAACAAATACTTCTATTTTCACAGACTTCTGATAATGATTGCATGTACATAATGTATCCTGAAAATTTCCAAAACATAGGCTGATGAATTAGCAAGCAACATACTTTTCCACTGAATCTTTGTTACCAAACCGTTTCTATTCCAGTCTCCTGGGGCGCTTGAGGAAGTCACTTGTGCTCAGCACTGTCGCTCTGAGGTGGATCATGCCATTTCCTGGTGTGAACAATAACTTAGATGAAGAAGAGATTTGTGCCAAGGAAGGACAGCTCTGAGCGAGAGTGGCTGGCTGGCCTGGCCAGCGGGAAGAGGTATTTTTTACCGTCTTCCTCTATAATTTATTTTTAAATTATTCTCAAATAATCAAATCAGTTTGATCAAGCTTTTAACGTAAAGTCTTCAGGGACACAAAATAATCTATGTGCTTGCTGTTAATACATGGAACTAAGTTTTCAGTGGAGATTAAGCAGCATATGCATTAGCTAATTAAAAATATAAAGTTTCTCCCCCCCATTCAAAATTGATGGATATCCTGACATCCATTATTATCTGCAGTATTTGGTTATTTTCTGGTTTTAAGTTGCATGAATTAGTAACTGCTTTCACAGTAAATGTAAATTCCGCTCTTTTATTAAAAATTGTGACATTATCAAAAGGAAAATTGAAAGTTATATTTATGTTTCCAGAGTCACATAAACAGAAAGATTAACTTTGACACTATAGCATTAAAGTAAATTACTATAATTTCTGTCTTGCTTTCTTTAAAGTCAGTTTTAAGCATAGAAAAAAATCTTTAAATATTATGCATTCATCCTCCACCCCCTCCAAACAGCCGCTACCACGAACGAGGGAGGCATCCGATCAGAAACAAGATCAGACCAGCGGCAGCCTAAGCAGCTGGAGAGGCGCGCGCTGAGCACGACGCGCTCACGCGAGGGGAGCAGCGTCCGTCGTCGCTCGATCCGAGACGCGCTGCCTCTGCTCACCGGGTCTGTGCCAGCAGGGGCCGGGCCTGGGCTCCGTGCCAGCAGGGGCCGGGCCTGGGCTCCGTGCCGCGCACTGCTCAGCCGCCGGCGTCCGCGGCACGTCAGGGCGCTGGCCCGAGCGTGTGCGTCCCCTGCGCGCCGGACCATCTCCGCGTGCGGACAGACACTCAGAACAAGGGCGCTGAAGGGCTTCTTAACATCCTCAAAAATCTTTAATCAAATCTTAATTTTGATACTTAACACTTTACTTACTGCTTGATTGCTTTTTCAAAAAATGAAGCAAGAATTGAAACAGAGCCAAATAATGAATGTTAGTAGGTGGATATAGTTGAATGAAATGAAATGAAATTTAATGAAAAAAGGCATAAACTGATCTAAATACTCTGAGTCGACTCACAGTAGCTGACGGTTTCTTTCTTTTCTCATGGATAGCTGTGGTGATGCCACACTGAAAGCTTTACAACTCAATTAAAATGAAGCAAAATACTGATCAGTGGATTCGCAGCAAGTAACCGGCAGTTTCTGAGCGCTGCAGGAACGGGCACCAGGGCCGTCGCCGGCGCCCAGCGAGGCCCGCTGCACACAGACTCACGCTGACAGTCTGTATTAACCGTGCATTCATAGTCAAGCAAAGTTAAAAGGTTTTTACATACAAAACGAACACAGCCACGTTTACAGAAAGTTGCCAAAATCTTCTATAATCATTAATCTATGCTTTGTTCTGGAAAAAAATAATTTATTTAGTATTTTGCCCTCTTGAACCACACCAGGCAACTTTAAATTCAGAGTTTGTTTTGTGTTATATACCTGAACATTTTCACTACTGAGCAAAAAAAAAAAAATCATCTTTGCAACAATATAGTTTACTTGTTTGGGTATAATAAATTTGATTTACCATTTAGAATAAACCCAAAGTAATGTATGAGAAAATTAGAATCCAGAAACTTGTTATCTATGCACAGCACAGCTGTCTCCTGGAACACGGGCCTGTCACAGGCAAGGCCCTGCAATGTGGTTTTATTTTGTACAATAAAACTTGAGTCAGCTCTGCAATGTGGAATGTGTCTAAATGACATGTTATTAGTGCTCTGCTGATTCTTCGGTAACAAGGGCTACAGAATCAGTCTATTTAAAGGCTTTATTAAATCCTGGAGCTTAGAGTCTACTAAGAATGCCAGCATAAAATGCTCCATTTAAAATATTTAAATCTCCGTATTTGAATAACAGTTTGCTCTTTAAATCCAACCTTGTTTCTTCATAAACAAAAATACTCTATGCCAAACAGAGCGGCTCTGATAGCCAGAGCAGCCCTGGCGTCTTCACGGCCGGACTGAGAGGAAGCAGAGGGCCGTGCCCACGAGGAAGGGCGGGCAGAGCCAGCACACGCGCCGCTCTGCGGGCGCCCGGGCTCTGCGGGCGCCGTGTGGCCTGAGCCCGAGTGCGGGCGCCGCAGGTGCTGCTCCCGTGAGCGCGAGGCCGGCAGGCGTGATGACGGCGAGGCAGAGGCCGGCGCTGCCCGAGGTCTGAGGACGCTAACGATCTTATTTCTTTAGAAACAGGGCGAAGAAATGTGCACGCGTCCACGGCTGCGGACGTGATGTAGGCTAACACACTCGGCGTGCGCTTTGTTTCACATTAAGCAGTTTGTGAGTCTTGCTTTGAAGTGATGCCCACAGCCGGGGAATCGGGCCGCAGTGTCCCAGGAGGTGACATTTGTGCCGTCCGAGGCTGCGCCCTCCGTACAGCGCGTCGGGCCCGCAGAGCAGGCAGAAGCCGGGAGGCGCAGGCACGGCGGCAGGACACCCGTGTTTCGGACGGTCAGCAGTTCCAAGAGTTCAGAAAAGTGGCTCTGGCTCCTGGGACGCTTGGATTACTTTGTTATTTTCTCTCCGTGAGTTTAGTTAACGTGTAAGGATGAACGGATAAAAAGTTCCATCTACAAACATTTCTGAAGCAATTTTAAAATACCATCAGAGACTGTGTCTTCAGTTTCCAACTTGGTGAGATTTCAATGTCAATAGACAGTTTGGTACCAGCATTGATGCTCCATATACTTGGCTTATCCATGAACCAGCTCACAGGAGTAGAGCTCTTTTGATATATAGCTAGCAATATATATAATTTTTGCTTTAACAGATTTGATGAAATACGAGGGGGTATGATATACTTTCACTTTCACTTTCAGAGAGTTTATTTTTCCCTTGGAGGAGTTTTAAGGAAACATATCAAACCCAGCCTCTCCTTAATCACCTGCCCGCTGTAATTTACAACGGGAAGAGCCCCGCCGCCCACTGCAGCCTGCAGGGCGCCCCGCTCTGGCTTGGGTCTCCCGGCGCGGGGGGCAGAGATGTGAGCACTGGGCAGGGGTGGCCCCGCGCGCTCCCAGCAAGCGCTTCGCCGCGTCCGCGCACAGGAAGGGGCCGCTCCCCAGCGCCCTGTCCCGCCAGCCCAGGAGGCCAGAGGGCAAGCCCCGCGGTGCGGCCGCGTCCGGACACGCGCTGGGGCAGCGGGGACCCCACGCAGGGCACCGGGTCCCGGCGCGTCGGCTCTTTCTCTGGCGAGGAGCCCTCCGGAGCGCAAGGGAGGCGTCGCCGCTGGCATCCAGAGGAGTTCGTGGCGGTGTGTTTTGCGTGCAGATCTCACGAAGGACGAGCTGCACGCTTGCCTTTCTGCTCACCCGACAGCTCTTGCCTTAAACCGTGCCCCCGGGTTACGTCCTCAGTGAAGCCGTAGCGAACTCCCACTGGCAGCCCCGTTCCCAGGGTCAGCTGCTCCCCCACGACCCCGGTGAGCGCGTCCCGGCTGCCTGCTTCCCGCTTTGTACAGGGTGAATCCCGAGCGCGGCGGAGCTGTCAGGGCATCGTCCCGCGGACCCGCCGCTGCGTCCGAGTCCCTGCTCTGGCTCCTGGGGCCTCCACACGGGCCGCACTCCAGCTCCTTCTGCGAAGCAGCTCACCAGACAAACGCTAACGGGTTTGGGGTCTCCCCTCCCGCTGGAGTTAGAGTCCAGTTTCTCCCCTCAGACAAAGAATTGAACAGAACAAGCAGAAAGCAGTGGTGATGTTTATCCGACGAAGCAGCAGTGAACAATGAGGGAGAAAGTGGTTCTTCCGAGCGAGCTTGAGCCGAGCAAAAGGCGGGGACGGAGGACAGAGCAGGAAAGAGGGTGCGCGGCAAGACGGCTCCTGCGAGGACACCAGGCCGCGCGCTCTTCCTGGTGCCCGCGCGTCTTGACGCTGCCCACACCTCACGGGCACCTGCAGGCCTCCTACCTCGGTGCCGAGAGGCCAAAGTCGGGCAGGTCGGGCTTGCCACTGAACACCTGCCGGGGTTCCCGGAGGGCCCCTCGCCGCGGGTCGCAGGACGGGCCGTGCCAGCCCCGGGCTGCACGATCGCGGGTCACGGCCCCCTCCCCGGCCGGCCCGCCGCACGCTAACCTCCTGTTTCACCTTCCCTGGCGAAGAGCTCTGGTCATCGGTGAGAATTACGAACTGTCTTTTTTAAAGAGGACATCACTGTGAGAAAAATGCCATCACTCAGTCCTTGATACCTGTCGCCTTTCTTTTCCGCTCGTCCTGTCAGCCCTCTTCCCGCGCGTCTTCGGGCAGACAGCGGAAGACCAGACGGCAGCGTGGCCCGTGCTGCCGCCCGTGCCCCCTCGCTTCTTAGGGTCCTGTGGCAGCGCCTGCCCAGCGAGCTGCGCCGTCTGCCCGTTCCACAGCTAGACATTGACTTGTAGGTTTTCTCTCTATAACTGAGAATAAAACAATCAGCTCTGCAAATCCCTATTCCGTACAAATTCTGTCACTTTGAAGTTGTAAACAAGCATCACAAGAATGTTTCTGAAAAGTAATAAGCTTATTTTTAATTACTTTCTAATTTCTTGGCTCATTAGAAAAGACTGATTACAAGAGACATTTCATCTCCCAGCCTTTGCTGTATCATAAAACATGACGAGCAGCCGCGTGGCTGTACTGGGAGACGTGTCCGCATGCAGTGGTAGTTATTCCACTTTAATTTGACAATAGGCTGTAAACAGCTTCTTTGATGTAAACTGGAAGTAAGATAATAAAGCATGTTTCCTGCCTGAAGGATTAGACCATTGGCTTCTCAGCAGGTGCTGACTAGTTTAAGCCTCAGGATTCCAATGGACTAGTCAAGACTCAAAACTGAGGGAGAAGCGCTTTCATTACTGAGCTCTCACGTAGAGGACTGACGCGCATGGCGGAAGCCACGGGGTGGACCTGGGCGCAGGCGGCAGGGGCTGAGCCACTGAGAGCCAGGCCTCCGCTCGGATGCCCTGTGTGTGGAAGTTTCCTGCTTAAAACCCGGACTCCTCAGAAAATTAAAACAGAGCCCAGGCAGGTAAGTAACAGGGCAACAAAAAAAACTGTGATAGTTACAGAAAAGGGGGAAACAAACCCATGCACATAGGGGTGAGGGGTGGGTAGGGGAATTGGGAAAAAGCAAGAATCAAGTCGTGCCATATACTGGTGCATATTCTCAATGTTGAATATGATCATGCTGTGTATGTAAAATGTGCCTATTTCACAACAAAAATACATACAAAGAAAAAATAAAACAGACCCCAGGCAAGAGATACGAGAATTTTTCAAGTATTGACAATTTCAGATGCTCTGAAAAAGTAAATTTCCATACATTTCACAAAAATATTAATGTCTATAAACTCTGTCAAAATTTTAGCACAAAGTTACAGTCTTTTAGTGTTTCACTGCATATATTAGGTATGTGTGACATGATGATTTATATACTTATCAAATCTCAGAAGAAGAATCTATGTAAATACATATGTGTGTGCCCATAGATGTGTAAATCGCAAGATGCATGTGCACAAACAGACACACACCCACAGGCACAGCGGAACTATCACTACAAACAACCGTCTGCCACACACGCTGTGATATTTCACAGTTCTTCCCCACTTTACCTTACAGACGAGTCTAAAGAAGCAGGATTATCTTATCGGCACAGAAACAAAAGACAGAAGAGAAAGAAAAACTTCAGGGAAGACTGAGGAGAAAGCAGCAGAGAGACCGCGGATCCTCAGCCGAACTGCACAAGGTTGGAAAGAAACCACGTGGCTGAGGAGACGGTGGACGCTCCGAGCACGAACCGCTACTGGGCAATTAGCACGGGAAGGCGGCGGGGCCGGCTGAGGCCTGTGGCCTCGAGGGGGCGCTCGCGGGGCAGCTGCTGACGGCCCGGCCCGCTGGCCAGCCCCACGCAGGCCGGACGCACGGACGGCGGCGCTCCCCGCCCGGCAGGGCGCCACGCGGCCTTCCCGCCCCTTCACCTTCGCGCCCGCGGGCGGCGAGTGTCCCGGGACACAGGGCCCCGACCTGCGCTCGGGAGCTCTTCAGACGCGCTAGGCGGGAAGGGCGTGGAGCGGGGACGAGGCCGTCGGAGAGAAGGGCGGGCGGACGTGAGGCCGGGAAGGCAGCGCTCGGGAAGCGCGTCGGCCTGGAGAGGAGCGGCCCCCGCCGCCAGCACAAGGACTGCCCGGACCCAGCCGAGTTGGGGCCGAAACAGATCTCCAGGCACCGGAAGGAGAAAAAGCCCATCTACTGGCGGGTGTGTCTGAGACACAACGCGAGTTTAGCATGCGAACCACAGTTCACCTGGCCAACAACTCACTTCTGCAAACGCAAGCTCGTTTCTACTCTCACTACTCGGTACAAACATAACAATCACTTGAAGCCACGATGTGAGACTCGGTGATCCCTGGCGCTAGTGGAGGGGCCTCCTCGCGGCTGCAGGCCAGCTCGCGCCCGCCGAGGTCCTCGGCGTCTGCACGATGCCCGCGAGCTCGGGCACCTCGGGGCAGGAGCGAGAGGTTCGCAAAGACCTTTGAACACGCTTCGTGCCCCATTTCATGACACACAGAGACGAGACGGGACTGTGCCTTCTGATTCACGCTGTGTGGCTGTTTTCTAATAACACCGCCCGGCCCCGCTCTGCCGAGCCTAGAGTCAGAGGCGGTGTGGCGTCCGGGGTCACCCCGCACCAGGGTTCCGTCGCAGCCCCCACGGGTCGCCACCGCGGGCTCGGAGCCTCTGCGCCTGCCCGCGCTGCGACTTCACCTCCGGACGGGCGCGGGCACAGGGCGCGGCGCGGGGGCTGCACAGAGCGCCACCCGCCTCCTCTGCGCCGCTGACGCCCGCGGGCGGTGGCTCCGAGCGGAGGGAAAGCGACGCGGAGCGACGGACACCCCAGCGGACAGAGCCCGCGCCGCCCGCCCGTCCCGCGGGCCTCGGGATCACCCCGATCTACCACGCGGAGTATGGCTCCCTCCAGGAAACGCAGCATTCTGGAGTGAGTAGGAAGAGTCATCACAAAGACAGTCTGGGAAAATACTAGCAGTTCAATTGATAAGAGAAACAAACTACAACCGCACGTGAGAAATGCACGGACCCATCAGGCATGAAAAGAGGCACACTGTGGCGGGCGTCACTGATACCGACACGCAGAAACGCAGCCACGAGAGGCGGCGTCCGGTCAAAAGCGGTTGCTTACATTTATCTTACGGACGGATGGCTTGCTGACGTCATGCGACTTCACCCGCTGTGGCCGGAGCGCGGGCACCTACCTCACGTGGCTGACGAGCAGGCTCGTGGCCGGGATGAAGAAGTCGTCCACCTTGTCGAACTGCCGGCCCACGGGCTGCGTGTGCACGGTGTGGTGCGGGCCGCTCGCGCTGGCCAGGGTCACCACCTGCAAGAGCACACGCGGTCAGGGCCCCGCCGCCCGGGGCCGGGGCGGGCGTGTTTCCGGGCTCCTTCTGGCCTCCTGGAAGTGAGTCGATCATGAATCAAATGGTGATTTGTATACTTTATCTACTTTAAATGTGGAAAATTTTGTCTCTGTGAAAGAGCCTTCCAAATTGTGAAACATTAACTTCACTCTAAGAGAAACTAAGAGCAAGTGCCGGTGATGCCAGGCGTTGCTAGGGCAGAACCCCTCTTTTATACACCCTGGAACGGAAGTGTGGACAGTCCAAAACGGTCACAGCAAACCTTTAAAGAAATCCTAGATTACATAAAACCATATTTTAAAATATTTTCTTTCTATAAAGTGAAAATAATTGAAGTAAATTTTAATGAAAGACATAAAAAATGTAAAAATAGTAACCTCGTGCCAATCACTGACTGGGCTAAAACGCCCGTTCTTGTGCTGTTCTTCTGCCTGTGCTGCTGACGTCCACGCGGGACAGAGCCGTCTGGCCCCTGTTCCGGGCTCATCGTGGGCACGGCTTTCCAGGGCTGGGCACAGCTCCGTGCTGAGCGCCTTCGCAGCCCTGCCAGGCTCTGGGCTCTGGGCCCAGCACCGGAGTAAACCACCAATCAAAATAAAGAGCTTTCTTTCCTGCCACAAAATTTCACTTTCCACCCTCCCTACAAATGGCCACCAAATCAACTCTGGCTGTGTACGCTGTGTAATACTTCTCTCTCAGAATTAAATCTTTCCTCTGCTTTTGTGACAGAAATAAGCACTATTTAATGCTGGGCCTTGATCCCCAGGGGTCCTGCGATCCAGCCGCACTGCCATCGGCCAGGGTGGTGGCCGGGCCTGTGTGGGCCAGAGCGGCCTCCCTGCAGGGCACAACGCAGCCCCGCTCCCTCTGCACACCCACCTGGCGGCAGCCCACCCAGCCAGGGACCGCGGCTCCGTAGGCCCCGCCTTCCACACACGCGCACGGGTCCCCACGCGCGGGGCCCTCGCTAAGACCTCATTCCTCACAGCAGCCCGTGAAAGGGCTTCCTTCCTCCTGGTGCCTAACGGTTAATGTCATTTAGCAAGAAAAAAATATTTATAATAAATCTTTGAGATTTACCTAATTGGAAAACCATTCCCATATGTACCTATAGTTGTGATGATACATGAGTATTTCATTAGTGAGAAATATCACAGAAAAATTATATTTTGTATTCAAAATTGTCAAAGACATATGGCCTAAAGCACAAGCAAATTAGACGTAAAATGGAAACGCAAAGAGCGCTTTCTTATTCTGGAGGAAATTCTTCCGGGGACGGGGCGTGGCGTTGTTATAGCACACGCTGCTTGGGGGCCAAGAGCACGCATTTTTAGCCGACACACCCCGGCATCAAGTCTCCTCCAGTGCCACAGCACAGGGACCCTCACCCGCAAGGGAGTCTTGAGAACTGAGTTTCTATAGGGTGGTCCTTGCCTTTTTCAAATGTATCTATTGAAATTCCCTAATAGCCCTGCTGGGAGACAGCGACCCACCAAGATCTGGACGCTCTGCAGAGCAGGGGCTCTGAGCGCAGGGCACCGCCGACCTGCTGCCTTATCTCGGGAGCCCCGGGTCCCCTGCCCGGCCCTCCCGCCCAGGAGGCGCCCGGCTGTCCGAGCAGGACCTCCAGCTCCCGGCTCGGCTGCCCCCAGCCTGAGGCGGGGCCTCCCGTTCCCAGCCGCTGCCCCCGCTGCGGTCCGGGCTCTGCCGGCCGTTCGCCCCCGCTGCGGTCCGGGCGCGGGGGTCGCGTAGGAGCCTCCCCGCCGGGCTCCCGAGGCCTCAGCTCCTGCTGCCGTTTAAACAGCCCTTGGCTGTTCCCATGATTGTCGTTTCTGCACCGTATGTAGCGCTTTCGGGTGTAACGCTACCTTTCCCTCCTACTTAGTGAGGGTTTTTAAAATTCACGATATTCTATTTGTCAACGTCTTCGGGGATTCAGGGAGAACGGAACAGCTCCCTTCCTCACTCCCGGGGTGGAAGGTTGCGGGGTGCTAGGAGCGCCCCGAACAGCTTCGAAGGGCTCTGTGCGCGGCCCGCCGAGGGGCTCCCGGCTCCATGGAGTAGCTGATCAGAGACTATGGGGATGAATGTCTCAAGAATAAGGTGCGTGTGTCTGCAGCCCTAATTTTTTGAAAAGGAAGCAAGCTTATTTTATAAAACTTTTCAAGCTTTAAAAACTTTTCTTAATATAAAGGAAATAGTATTAAAATAATTTATAACAAGAATTTTCTAAAAAAACTGTATTGGCCCGCTTCATCTTGTCACATGGAGGAAGCACATCGCTCCGACATCGCCAGCCAGGAAGACGGCGCTTTTCCCTTGGGGACGGGGCGCCGTCCCCACCGCGAGCGTCCACGCGGCCAGTCAGGGTCCTGACGGCGTGTGGCTTCTGCGCGCGGCACTGAGCCAGCCTCGCGGGCCCGACCCTCAGTCCTCCGGCCAAGGGCGGCTGAGCCACCCGGGTCCTCCGGGCTCGCGGCACACCCAGTCTGGTGCCGTCAGAGCCGGCCACGGCGCTGTGAGAGACGGGGCCGCTTAAATCGATGTGAGACTTCTAGCTTTGGTGTAGTTCAGTTTGTAAAACGCGTAACTGAAATATTAGGTTTGGGATTTTCAAAACACACAGTTTTAGGCTGGGGATTTAGCTCAGTTGTGCGGCCCCTGCCTGGCAAGTACAAGGTCCTGAGTGCGATTTCTAGTATTTAAAAAAAATGCCTCCCAATTGTATTGGATATAATAAAATGAGCCATCATTATCACACCTAATTAAAATATTGGCCTCAATCTGTCGTTTTTTGAATTAAATGTTGCAACACTGAAAATACTTCGGGGGCTGGGAGCACTGTTAGGGAGGAGCACGGAGATCAGATGCCGGACTCCTCGCGCCTTGATGGAGATGGCCAAGCTCAGCCCCGCAGAGCCCAGGAGAGGCGGGGACCGCGGGAGCCTCCAGGGTCAGGCGCGTCTTCCCCACCGCTCCCCGCCCCCCGCAGCCCCACAGCCGAGGCCTGACGGGCACCGCACGTGTGGAACGTTTCTGTCCGGGAAGCTCTGCGCGGGGCGCTGAGCAGTGGGGCCGCCGAGGGGAGAGCCGGCTTTCACAGTTAGGATTTGTAGCAATGAGGCCGTTTGCGCAGCTCCTCCTGCTGGGGTGAAATCCTCACCCCGCGGCCGTGCAGGCCGAGCGCCCAGGCTGCCGCCCCGCAGCGGTCTCCGGCTCTGCGCCCCAGCGGGGGCCCCAGCTGCCGGCCGCTCCGGATTTCGGGGGCTTCGCTGGTGGGAAGGAGAACGCAGGCGCGGGGCGAGGCCGGGACAGGCGCGTGCGGCCGGGAGGGCTCGGGCGGGGAGACCGAGGGCCGCGGGCACCCACCTGCAGGGTGGGCGACGTCTTCTCCACGCTGCCCCAGCTCAGCACCCAGACCTGGTCGTGCGACTTGTCGTAGTGCAGCTTGACGGGGACGGGGTCCGTGCCGACCGCCTGGGGGAGACGGAGGGGAGGCTCTCAGTGCGCGCGGCCCGGACGCCGGCCTCCCGGCTGCCACGGCACGTTCCACTTCTGCTTGGCCACCTGTCCGGCTTTCTAACCCTTGCTTGATTCATTTGGAAATATGTCCTCTACACAAAGCCATTTCTCTTCATTGTTTGTATAATTTCATGTCATCTCCTGTTGATTCATTACCTCTATAAATCAGTCACAGAGAAGCCATTTAGAAACCCGGGATTAGAGGAATTGAACTCCTCGTCTTTGAGCAGCACTGGCCGCAGGTGGGCACTGTCACTGCACACCGGGCTCCGGGCTCCTCAGGCTACACATCGCGAGGGACGTGCCGAAGCCTGACACCGGGCCGGAATGCCAGTGACTGCTCGCCTGCTGTGCTTTCTATAGTCAGACATCCGAAAGCAGAGAAGAAAACCATCACTTGAAACTGCTTTCTTCACCCTTCATCCGTTGGGGAGCATAAAGGCTGTTTCCAGAACTTACCAGAAGGAACTGTGCTGCTATAAACATGGGCGAGCACGCCCCACTGTAATGTGATGCCTTAAACTCTTTCGGGAAGGTCTCCGGATGGGGAATAGGTGGACCACACGGAATTTGTAGTTTTAGGGTTTTTTTGAGGAATTGCCACACTGACTTCCAGTGTGGCACTTACACACAGTGGAGGGCTACTCTGCTGCCAGAAAGAAAACTTGAGCCATTTGTAGGAAAACAGGTACACCTGGAGACCATAATATTAAGTCAAGTAACGCAGATATACAAGCTTCGATTTTGCAGTTTCTCTTATATGAGAAACCGCATATATATATTATGATATAGATATATGATATATATTATGAAAAAAAGATTGTAGTAAAAAAGAGAAAAGCACTGTAATTTAGAGAAGACAGTGACTCAACGTGCGCCTTAAATATATAATTGCCTTACATGTTTTATATATGGTTTGGCCTATTAGTCTGATTTTCAATCTGATTATATAACTAACTTTATGTCTTATAAGATAAATTAATCTGATGCTGAAAAAATCAAAGAAGGTGGAGGGAAAGGAGAAAACACTGAGATGTGTTATGAGCATGTACCAATTCCCACCAGTGAACATGATCATTGTAAACTGACAAACTTGGATTCGTGAAGTAAAAAGAGATTGCCACATTGGTAGTATAAATACGCTTCACTCTGATAACACGGTATTAAGGGTACAACTTCCCAAAAGAAAAGTGTTTCCCAGAAAATATTTATTCCCCTTAATTTCAAGCTATGCATAATGCAAATTGACAGTACTTTTTAAAACTTCCTGTGGTAACATTTTCCAGTTTATAATAGAAAATACATGTATTTGCTAAAGTAAACTTTATACACAATGGACGCTTTTCAAACTCCCTGTCATTACAGAATTTTCCAAGTCCTAACCTGTAGTGCAATAATATTCTCATTGGATTAGTAACAAGTAAACTACATGTATGATTAGATGTATGGAAATTCATATTTTAACTTAATTGTTGGAAATTTATACTCACTTTTGCATGTATTCTAGAATCTCCCCATGCATTCTCCCTGTTTAAAATTCTCAGTATTGATGGAAGACTGAAATGACTCAAGGATTTCTGAAAAGATGCTTGAGACAATTTCGTGCCTCTGCCTCCACCTTCTTCCTGGGTCACGGGACCGCAGTGGGTCTGCAGGGCAATGAAAGTTCCAGTTTTCCGGTTCTCTAAGGTGATTTTCCTTGACTAGGACTTTCGTAAGCATTATTTTATGTGTTACACAGTGCAGCCGGATGAAGAGCTCCCCACGGTGACTGAGGTCCGTTCCTCAAAAGACAGGAGCTAACTGCCCCCTTATTTATGGTTCACATACACACCCTCCTCTGGGTCTCTTCTCTCTTAGGAGGGTGGAAGGAAGCTGCGTGGGGCTCAGATCCATGCAGTTCTGTCCCCAAAGCAGGGCCAGGCCAGGATCACAAGAGGCAGAAGGTGTCTGTCCTGCTCAAGAGCATGTGTTTTCCAGTGACCCCAGACCTTGCTTCCACACTCACGGTAACAAAATACCTTAGGGAGCTACCAAACAATGTTTAGCTCAGTTTCCCTGATACTGAAGTTGAAATTAAAAATGTCTACTTC
>PVIC010047596.1:0-13715 GCA_004025085.1 Thryonomys swinderianus | reverse complement strand
CTGCAAGTAAAACCCTGCAGCACCTTCTCATATCATTTCAAATCTTCCAGATACAGATTTGTGTTTTTATCTGTGAACCCCAATGAGAATGTTACATATACATTTTTATTCTCAGTAATAGCTCTTAGCCAGTTGTCTGTAGAGTAGCAGGATAATGAGAATCACTTTCTAAATTTGAGACAGAATGCAGTCCGGACTGGTCTTGAACTCTCAGGGATCCTCCTGCCTCAGCCTCCAGAGTTCTGAAATCACAGATCTATGCCACCATACCCAGCTAGCACGAGTTTCATATTATACCTTTTGGGAGTATCCCTGGTACTTTCTTGCACTGAGGATTATATATACTTTTTACATAAGTTTCATTTCAAACAAAGTTAGATTTTATACACTGCTGTAACCTATCTTATTTCTCACCTAACTCCTGTGTTATACATGACTTTATCTTAAAGAAACCAAAATTTACCTTTTTTTTTTCCTAGTGTAAACCTTTCTGGGAAAAGGTAACTTCCTTGGAGAGATGGAATTTTTTTTTTTTTTTTTTGAGACAGGGTCTTGCTTTGTAGTCAGGCTGGCCCTGAGCTCACTATGTAGCCCAGGCAAGCCTCGAATTTAGCAATCCTCCTGCCTCTGCCTCCCGAGTGCTGGGATGATAGGCATGAGCCACCACGCCCGGCTGAGAGATGGATTTTTGCACGTCTGTTCAGATGTTTCTGGTTTAGGCCTAAGTCCTGAGTTGCCGAGTCCAAGCAAGACTAGATGTTTTCTCAGGCAGATGCTCCCCCATTCACACTAGGATTTCTCCACCATAAATTGAAAATATTCAAGTGTGAAGTGCTGCCCGTACAGCCGACCCTGGTGTGCTGGTTGCTCCCCAGTGACTGGAGGTGGCTGCTTGGGACCCTGGCTTGTTCCCCTGCCCAGCATGGCAAGAGAATCTCCAGGAAAAGAGGAAGAGCAGAATCCCTGAGCCACCCATGGTGGTGCACACCTGTCGTCCCTGCACGCCCTCCGTTCGACGGCAGCCTCAACTACGTAGCGAGACTGTCTCAGAAAACAAAAACTCCCTACAACTCAGAATGCCAAATATGGTATCCGTAAAACATGTGTTTCTTTCCCAGCCATCATTAAATTGGAGAAAGAAAAAAAAAATCACCTCATCCTAGATTGGAGATGGTTTGTTTTATTTCAGAGGACTGGAACTGTAGCAAAAGTGTCAAGAGGGGTGTTAATGCGTAAATTCCGTTCCTGTTCCTTCTGGTTATTTTCCCTTTCCGTGTGCCTTAGATGTGAAGGTGATGATCTCGCAGTCTGTCTGTCTTCCTGCTGGGGACAGAACTCACAGGCCGAGCAATGTGCTGCTGTGTATGTACTGCAGTGTCTTCATCCACCTGTGATGGGCCCTTGGGTTAGTTTCTCACCTTGGCTACTGCGCACTGTGGCATAGTGATACGGAAATGCAGGTTTCCTGTGAAGTCTGTATATACATGTTATTTTTTAAGACCAAGTCCCACTATCTAGTTCAGGCAGTGTGGAGCCCTGGTGGGGGCTCAGACTCTGACCACTCTCCTGCCTCAGCCTCCCAAGTGCTGGGATGACAGGCCCTCACCGCCACGCCCCACTCGATTGCCTAGGTGTTCCTGCAACAGTTTCAAAGTTGTAGGACTGACTTATACCTAGGTGTTTGGTCCGTTTGAATGGCTTTTTGCATAGGGGGTGGGATAGGGATCTAATTTCATAGTTTTTTGTACTTCTCTCAGCACGATTCGTTAAAGAGACCAGGCATGTTTTTCTCCAACTTGTGTTTGGTCCCTTTGTCCGCGGTCAGATGGCCACGGTTGTGTGTGTTTCGTGTCTTCCATCCCACGTGTCTGTGTGTCTTTCTCTGATAGTGTCCTGCTGTTTCTCTGACCTCGACTTTGTCATATGTGTTAAAATAGGGTGTTTTGAAGCCACCAGCCTTGTTCTTTTTGCTCTGGATTGCTTTGACTTCTGAACTTTGGTGTTTTCATGTAAATTGTTATTTTTTCCAGTCCTATGAAAAAATGCCATTGGGATTTTGTTCGGGGTTGCCTTGCATCTGTGGATTGCTTTCCGTAACATTCACTTAATTCATGAGCACAGGGAGCTTTTTCTCCCTACTTTCTTCTGCATTCTGGCATTTCCACTGTAGGGATCTTTCACTGTATATTAGATTGATGTCTGGATTTTGCTTTTGAAGCAGTTTGCTTGTTTGTTTTTGAGACAGGGTCTCAGTATGCAGCTCAGGCTGTCTTTGAACTCATTCTATAACCCCAACCAAACCTCAGATTTATAGCAGTCCTCCTGCTTCAGCCTCCCACGAGCTGGTTTTACAGGCATGCGCCGCCACACCCAGCCCTTGCTCTCCACGGTTTAAGTGAGTTTAGTGCTCTCATTGTAATTGCTTTAAGCTTTTAGCCCCCTCCCTGGTAAGCTGGTGCTCACCGGAAGGACTGATGAGTAACTTTCTGCCGTTTTCCTTCCCAGGAGCTGAGATCTGAGCAAGTTCAAGTTCCAATGTCCTGCTCATCGCTTCAGATCTGCTTGGCTCTGCAGGCCAGTGCTGTGAGCTGGGCAGGGTTTCTTTAAAGTACATCCATTACCTAGGGCCGCCATTAAACAAACGGAATGGCTTGAAGCAGAGGTTTATCCCTTGACACGTGCAAGGGCCACATATCTGCATTTAAGCGGCCGCAGCCCTGAGGAGACCGCCCTGTTTGGGGTGGATCTTCCGTTGGCCTCCTTTGCCTTCCTCACCCTTTTTTCTGTCTCTCCTAAAATGCCAGCAGGCGTCAGGATGTGACCTCGGTACATTTGCAGGTTCCTGGCCCAGACCTGCCGCGTAAATGGGGTCCCCTCATTCCGGTCCGGGCGACTCTTCCCCTCGTCTTCTGCCGCCTTTCTTTGCAAGCCGAGCTTTGTCGCATTGCGAGTTGTCATGGCTCCCAAGAGCTCGGCCCGCATCCTTTTGGGGGACAGAGTTCTTAGCTGTTTCTCTCCCTTCGCAGGTGTCCCGATGAGCCACGCAGGGCCTGGTGATGAAGTGAATGGAGACCGCGCCTCGGGAAAGCGGCCCCGCCGGGAGGAGACCCACGTCTGTGGCAGGTGCTGCGCCGAGTTCTTCGTTCTCTGTGAGCTCCTGGAACATAAGAAAAATTGCACTAAAAACCCGCCCGTACTCATCATGAACGACGGCGAGGGCCCGGCGCCTTCGGAGGACTTCTCCCGCGCCGTGCGGAGCCAGCACCCACCGAGCCCGGGCAGCAAGGACGGCCACAGGGAGGCCGGCGGCAGCTCGGGGGATGCCAAGGAGAAGCCCGGCGCCCCAGAGTCTGTCCTGTTCTTGAAGACGGAGACCGCGCTGCCGCCCGCCCCTCAGGACATAAGCTATTTACCCAAAGGCAAAGTGACCAGCACCAACGTGACTCTGCAGGCGCTCCGGGGCACCAAGGTGGCGGTGAACCAGCGCAGTGCCGACGCGCCGCCCGCACCCGGGCCAGGCGCCCACAGCATCCCGTGGGTCCTGGAGCAGATCCTGTGTCTCCAGCAGCAGCAGCTGCAGCAGATCCAGCTCACCGAGCAGATCCGCGTCCAGGTCAACATGTGGGCCGCCCACGCCCTACACTCGGGCGTGGCCGGGGCCGACACCCTGAAGACCTTGGGCAGCCACGTGTCCCAGCAAGTGTCCGCGGCCGTGGCTTTGCTCGGCCAGAAGGCCGGCAGCCAAGGTCTGTCCCTGGATGCCTTGAAACAAGCCAAGCTACCTCACGCCAACATCCCTCCCGCCCACGGCTCCCTGTCCCCGGGGTTGGCGCCCTTTGCCCTGAAGCCAGACGGGACCCGGGTGCTCCCGAATGTCATGTCTCGACTTCCGGGGGCTCTGCTACCTCAGGCCCCGGGCTCTGTGGTCTTCCAGAGTCCTTTCTCCGCGGTGGCGCTAGACCCATCCAAGAAAGGGAAAGGGAAGCCCCCCAACATCTCCGCGGCGGATGTCAAACCCAAAGAGGAGGCGGTCCTCTACAAGCACAAGTGTAAGTACTGTAGCAAGGTTTTCGGGACTGATAGCTCCCTGCAGATCCACCTCCGCTCCCATACTGGAGAGAGACCCTTCGTGTGCTCTGTCTGTGGTCATCGCTTCACCACCAAGGGCAACCTCAAGGTGCACTTTCACCGCCACCCCCAGGTGAAGGCGAACCCCCGGCTGTTTGCCGAGCTCCAGGACAAAGTGGTGGCAGGCAGTGGCGTCCCCTGTGCACTCTCTGCCCCTCTCCCCGTAGACGAATCGAGTCTCTCTCTAGACAGCAAACCTGTCCTTGTCACAGTGACCCCTCCTCTAGGGCTACCTCAACACACCCCCTCGGGGGCTAACCCCAAGGACCTCGTGAGCGGCCCGCTGCCCAGCGACCTGCAGCCCGGGCCTCCCCCAGAGAGCAAGGGTGGACCCCCTCTGCCTGGGGTGGGGCCCAACCGTGATCCCCCGAGGGTTAGCGGCTTCCAGGGGAGTGGGCCCCCCGAGCTGGGGTCCGAGACGCTGAAGTTGCAGCAGCTCGTGGAGAACATCGACAAGGCGACCAGCGACCCCAACGAATGCGTCATCTGCCACCGAGTCCTGAGCTGCCAGAGCTCCCTCAAGATGCATTACCGCACGCACACCGGCGAGAGGCCGTTCCAGTGCAAGGTGTGCGGCCGGGCCTTCTCCACCAAAGGCAACTTGAAGACGCACCTCGGGGTCCACCGGACCAGCACGGCCGTGAAGACGCAGCACTCGTGCCCCATCTGCGAGAAAAAGTTCACCAACGCCGTCATGCTGCAGCAGCACATTCGCATGCACATGGGCGGCCAGATCCCCAACACGCCCGTGCCGGGGAGCCCCTGTGACTTGACGGGTCCCGAGCCCAACCAGGTCGGTGAGAACAGTGGCACAGGTGCCACCTGCCATGGCGACGTCGTCGAAAGCATCGACGTGGATGACCTCAAGTGCCACAGCACGCCCTGTGTCTCCTCCAAGGTTCCCGCACCGCTTCCCAGCACCCACGTGGCGTCGCCCACTCTGGGGTTCTCGGTGGTGGCTTCCCAGGATGCCCCGGGAAAGGGGGGGCCCGCCCCCTTGGGCCTGCGGCGCCAAAGCAGCCGAGAAAATGGCTCCGTGGAGAGCGACGGGCTGACCAACGACGACGCCTCCCTCGCAGGTGACCAGGAGCATCCGAGCCGAAGCCCAGACGCCGCGGAAACCATGTCCTTCCAGCCACTGTCCCCAGCCAATAGCCAAGCGGAAAGCAGCAAGTCACAGTCCCCTGACACCGGGGTCAAAGTCGAGATCTCGGAGAACAGCCGCGCTGAGATGGAAGGTGATGGAACTTTGGATTTAACTTATGTCCGTTTTGGGCTCAAGGTCATCAAAGAGGAACCTGGGTTGAACTTGGCGAATGAAGTATGATCTGACGCAGCTGCTCTGTAGGGCAATTAGCTTTTCTGTACTTCTGGGTAGAGGGACATAGCTGCCTCTATCCTAGCAATGAACACGCCTTTTAGATTTATAATGGTTAATGCCAATTGGGTGCGGACAGAATAATTTTTACTGGTTTTTATTTTTGTCTTTTTGGATTTTTTTGAGACAGGGTCTCGCCGAGTAGTTCAGGCTGACCTTGAACTAGGTGATGTGGCCCGGGTTGGTCTTGATTGAACTCACAGAGATCCTCTTGCCTCAGCCTCCCCAGTGCTGGCATTACAGGCATGCACCTCCCTGCACGGCTTTCTTTTTAGTTTTGACCCCCCTGGGAACACAGGAGTCTTTTTAAATCCCAGCAGAAGTGTGTTGGAGCCATCAGCGCTGCTTTCAGTCACTGAAAGGGCCCATAGTTCCTCGATTCTGGGGTTGGACTCCCTGAGGGAAGGAGGGTTCACAAATCAATCATCGGTGGGGGGGCAGCACTAACATACTTTAAAGCATATGTCAATTGTGGGCACCTATTTATGTCGTTAATCGTAAGGTAGGGTAAGGGCTGTATCCTAGTTGAAGATCGTGTCTGCATGCTTGCAAGGTCACCTTTGATGCACAAATTGGAGCTTGACTTGCATATGTTCCTGTGTTGCCCATACGTTTACATGAACCAACGCTGTAAATTTTCCTTAGTGTTGAGTCTTTACTTTATTCATGATGCAATGAAGCAGTTCCAAGGGAAGCTGCTTTTTGAGGTAGAAACTTGCAGCGCGTGTTCTGAAAGGTTTCTTTTGTGTTGAAGCATGAGTGGGTGTCCGCTGGTAACGGTGTGGATTTCTCTTGCCTTCCACGTACCAGGTCGGAGCGGTCTCCCGTCCGCATTCATCCGAGCACAGCCCACCTATGTCAAAGTCGAAGTTCCCGGCGCGTTTGTGGGCCCCTCCACCGTGTCCCCAGGAGTGGCACCGTTGTTGGCCGCCCAGCCGCGCCGGCAAGCCAAGCAGCATGCCTGCACGCGGTGCGGGAAGAACTTCTCGTCGGCCAGCGCCCTGCAGATCCACGAGCGGACGCACACTGGGGAGAAGCCTTTCGTGTGCAGTGTGTGTGGGAGGGCGTTCACCACCAAAGGCAACCTGAAGGTGAGCCTCCCGGGGTGTGTCGCTGTGCTTCGTGATTTGCCTTTGAAGACCCACTGGGCTGGGGTGGCTCAGAAGTCTCTTTTCTCATTGGAATGTCTGCAAGTGAGATGTCCTTGAATTTCATGCGAGAACAAAATTGTCCTATCCTAGCTGGCACATAAAATAATGACGCATTGTGCAAGTAGGGCCACCAGGAAGCAGGATATGGTTTGCTCTGTCCTCAGACAGAGATGGGTAGTTTTCCCTCCACATAGGGAGGGAGACTCTGATTTCTTTGAACCATGTTTAAGTAAGGCCTGGGGATGCAGCTTGGTGGTAGAAAGCCTGCTTACCACATGCCGTGCAGAGAAACAGAACACGACAACACAGCAAAATTAAATATAGATGCATGGAAAGAGATTTCGTATTTGTTCTGTGTTGTGAGGTAGAACAGACCGCGTATGGACTTGGGAGTGGTCTGCTCTGGTTTTTGTTGCCTGGATTTGCTTAGTTGAAATAAATGGTGTGAACCCAATACATGTACCGTTAGAAACACGTACCGTGCTGCTACAGGTGGTTTTGCTCAGGACAAAGGGTCGCATCTAAGGCCTCAGAGCCCTGGTGATTTCCCTGCCTCTGCCATGACACCTGCGGGCTTCAGCCACACTGAGAGTACAGACAGCGGCCTCGGGTTCTGGTCCACGTTGTTCTTACTCTGAAGGGAGGTGGACTCGGTCCAAGTCAAGTTACCCACGAAAGAGTAAGAGCAGCCTGTGCAAAGAAGATCCAAAGAAGGGGCCTCAGGTTTCCTACCCGGCCCCACCTGTGGTCCACTGTGGCGCCTCTTGATTTCGGGCTTCACAATAGCGTGGGTTGTTAGACACAGGGCCTTATCCAAGTGTCTTCCAATAGCTCTGAACTGAGACAGGTTTCCGGCTTTGGGTTAATGTCTTGCTGATTTTGTTGGATGCAAGAGGTTTGGGCCTTGGTCTCCGTCAGTCGTCCCGGAGATGGAGTCCATCTCGTGTGTGAGATGCCGTGGGTGGGACCTGGGGAGGTCCTTGAGCGCGCCTCGCTGTGGCCTTTCTCGTCACACTTCGGCAGCTGCTCAGGGGTTCACTGAGTCGCCTCCGCTGTCGGATGACTGGGAGCCCCTGAGGGGACAGTACAGGTGAGGTGACAGCACCTGACGTGATCTGCTACAGCCCAAGGGAGCCGGGAGGACGCCTGGGGCGCGTGGCCAAGGTGTGTTAGCAGCAGCTTGGCGGGATCTTATCCTCAGGAGATGGTGGCAGCCTGGACGGGGCTGTATTTGCTGCCGGTGGCTTTCCGGCAATAGGTACATGCTCTGTGTGCCAATTGCTAGACCGTGTGCTCGCTTTTTGGGTTTACGTTTTTGCAGTGCTGGTGAGGGTGCTGGCACCTTGTGCAGCTCCATAATCAGCTGCTTCAAAGAATAGCTCCTCAGCGAGTTTTTTCTCCAAGTAGTTGCAGATTTCCACCTGTTACGGAGAGTAGAGACACTCTGGTGTATGTAGTTCACTTGGTTTTTCATTTTGTGAGAGTAGCAGTTGAGTAGCACAATCAGAAGTGTTTTGGACATTGGCACAACCTCTTCATCTGGTTCGGAGATCCCCCTTGTCCTTGTACTTGGCTGTGTTCTGAGCTCTGTACTGTTTCATTACCTGGAGAAGTTTGTGTCCCTGTCTAATAGGAAAACTGATGTCTGGAACGATGCTCAGCAATGTAGCAGGTGTGACATATACATATGCATATTACCAGGTCTTTGTATTTTTCTTCCCCTCCACAAGACCAGATACCTGTTTGTGTTTTTTTGTTGTTGTTGTTTTGTTTTTTTTTAATATGGGGTCTCACTTTGTAGCTGTGAAGTTACTGTGAAGCCCAGGCCTGGAACTGACAATCCTCCTGCCTCTGCCTCCCGAGTGCTGGGATGACAGGAGTGAGCCACCATGCCCGCAAACATCTGATTTTTTAAAAAATACATTATTATTTATTTTTACATAGTCTTAATTTCTAAATACAAAAGTATCCTGTTCGGGTGTGACCTCTTGCTGTACAGATCTGTGCTTGCAGTAATCGATCGAATCTCCACCTGATCCAGCTCTCCCTGTCCTGTCCCGGCAGGTCCACTACATGACCCACGGGGCCAACAATAACTCGGCCCGCCGGGGGAGGAAGCTGGCCATCGAGAACACCATGGCGCTGCTGGGAACGGATGGAAAGCGAGTGCCGGAAATGTTTCCCAAGGAGATCCTGTCGCCCTGCGTGAGCGTGGACCCGATGGTGTGGGGCCAGTGCACCAGCATGCTCAACGGCGGCCTGGCCATGAAGACCAATGAGATCTCGGTGATCCAGAGCGGTGGGATCCCCACCCTGCCCGTGTCCCTGGGGGCCAGCTCTGTCTCGGGCAGTGCCACCGTCTCCAAGATGGACGGCTCCCAGTCTGGGGTCGGCGCTGATGTGGAAAAGCCAGGCGTTGCTGACAGTGTTGCCAAACACCAGTTCCCTCTCTTCCTGGAAGAGAACAAGATCGCGGTCAGCTAAGCTCCAGGAGAAGTCTCTGGGAAGAGAATGGAGACAGGAAGGCAGAGGGAATCCAGATATCCTGTTTGCTTTTTTCTTACTGATATGCAAATGATGTTTACGGTCGTGACCCAACCTGGGCTATTCCTACAATCACAATGGTTGCTGTGCTGCTTTGCCAAAAAGAAAAAAAAAGAAAACAAAACAAAAATCTAAAAAAACAAAATTCATACCTAAACAGACTAGGTTTTTTTTTTTTTTTAAGTTTTGGAAAGAAGCGGGTCTTGCAAAGTAGCTTTATTACTTGCAACAAACTATCTACGTAGAAGCTCTGTACAGCCTAGAGTGACTCTTTCCAAAGGCTGCCACCTGTGGCGAGGTGTGCCAGTTGTAACTTGCTGAACCAGAATGGAAAGATGACGACAGCCTACCCGTGGGGGTGAGGTACTGTCTGCTTCCATGCTATCTCTATGCGGGTAACAAAGGTTTGCCATCCATTTAGGGGCCAGACTGACACGGCTCCCTGAACCTTTTACCATCCTGTTTCATTTTGCTTTGTTGAATGTACTTAAAAGGAAAAAGAAAAGAAAAGAAAAGAAAACAAAAAACAAGCCAAGGTTGCAGAATTAAGAAAATTCCTTCAACCTGAGGGGGTTAAGTTGATGCCCTCGCGTGGACTGACTAGTCCTTAGGGAGCCAGCGTGTGTTGCTGCTTATTTAAATACGGTTCATCTGGAGCCCCCAGAACGCCAGCTACTCCCCACTCACAGAGGCCTTCGCCTTCCCTGCCCAGGAGAGGTGGGCGCTCACGCACGCCGCCAGTCTCGGGGTGCTCGGGGTTGCCAGTGCCGGCTCTGTTGCGAAGAACTACATTTTCATTCTTGAAACTCACGGCAGATGGAACCTTCGTGTCACAAGTTCACGTTTTTGTTCTTTGTGGGGTGTTTTTGTTTTTTAAATGGTGCAACTTAAGCTAAATAATAATGAAGCTTTTTTTTTTTTCTCTCCCTTGCTTGGGTATTTCATGAAGGCTATGAAGTTGGGATGGGCAAGTCCTGGGTGTGAAAGCTTTAATTTATCTACCTCATTTATTTTTTATTTTTGTAGCCATAGTCTCTATTTTCCTATTTTATGACCGCTGAAGTATTCCAGGCTCCGTCTCGAACCCAAGAGTCGACATATTCGTGGGAACAGCTGGATGTTCATGGTGTCTTTGATTCCTTTTTCTAAACCCCCCGCTGGTACACGTAATACCTTTGCGCTGATGGTGAAACTGCTGTAGCAGTTGAAAGGAGGAAGGAGCAGAAAGACCCGGCTGCTGGTGGAGAAGTCTTCCTGCTGCTGAAGCCCCTGATTGCAATGTCAATTGAGACTGTTACTCCGAGTTCTGCCTCTCAGTTATTGCACCCGACTTGAGGATCCAAGAAAGTGTTTTGCCAAGTTGTGCCTTTCCTTCTGGAGTCGTAAGAACACAATGCAGGCCCTGTTTACACTGTGAAGCCCACACTGTTACGAGAGCCCCGTGTGGCTTTCTCCCCAAGAGCTCAGAATGCCTTGTGAATGTATGGTCTGCGGAGAACCCTGTAGTTGTACTGCTGATGTCTGTCTGTTGGAAAATAAATTCTGAATGTTTTTTTTTCTCCCCACCCAGTGTGGATGTGTGTTTCCGGGTACTTTCGTCTCTGAAACTGGGAATCTTTGTGTGACTTCAAATTTGTAACCCTCCTGCCTCGGCCTCCTAAGTGCGGGGATTACAGGAATGTGCCGCCATATTTGCCTCTGCCAGTTTTTGCTTGTGATCACAGAGGGCTTCTCACGCTGTGGATTACTCCCTGCCTCTGCCCATTCCTCACCTGGTGCATGTCATTGGGTAGAGAAAAATGTTGACATCTCACTGTCTTGGGCCACAGAGGGAATCGCTGGGCCTGGCATGGTGGCGCATGCTTGGTAATTTTAGCGTTCAGAGAGGCTAAGGCAGGAAGATGACAATTTCAGGCCCAGCCTGGGCAGTTGGGTGAGAACCTGTCTCGTAAAGAGGGCTCAGGATGTAGTGCATTGCCAGGGTCCTGGGTTTCCATCATCGAGGCTGCAAAAGAAAGGATTAGTGAACAGTTACTGTGTTAAGTCTTTGTATAGTGTTTGGGATTGAATCAGAGGTTTTGCACATGCTGTATACCACCAGCAGTTTTGCTAAACTATTCTGATTGCCCAGAATTTTTGGTGTCTTCCTGCCCTTCGCCTTTCCCTATCCGAGATTACAGGCCTGAGCTGTCTTTCCTTGTGTTGACTTTTTGTTCTGGGGCAGTAATTTGAGTCAAAATTCAGGGTCTTTTTCATTTTGATACAGGCTATAAATCACTTAAGTTGCTTGATCTGGTATCAAACTTGGGACCCTCTTGCCTTCCAGCATGCTGGGGTCCCAGGCATGCTCCGTGGAAAGGGCTGGTTGGGCAGGTTACCCTCCTGCCTACAGTTCGACGCATCTGTACAGATCAGTAGGGAGAAGCAGAAGCCAACGTCAGGCTCTAGGACGGTTCGCCTGCTGAGTCGTCTTTCCAGGGAAAGTACACGGCAGCGGGCTGGGAACAGTGCAGGGCAGCGGGAAGAGCCTCTGCGAGGCGTGTGTCGTGCGTGAGGGCCTGGCTTCCTCCGATTGCAACGCCCCCCACACAGAACAAGCAAAGTTACCGCTGCAAGGCAGCACTTTGACGAGAGTCTGCTCTGCATCTTGGGTAAGCCCTGTATTCAAAGCCATGCTTTTGGTACTTAATGGATGGCGGAAGACGTCCCACAAAGGGAGTCTCCATCATACGTTTTCTTTTTTACCCCCTGTGGTGCGGGGACTTGAACTCATGACCTTGGGCTTGCCAGGTAGGCAGTGCCGCCACTGAACTACATCCCTAGCCCCTGATTTTACCTTTTAGATCGACTGTTAAGAGCAGTTTCTTCGGGGCTGGGGATTTAGCTCAGTGGTTCTGGCATCTGCCTTCTAAGTGCAAGGTCCTGAGTTTGATCGTCAGTAACCACATATGTGGTGACTCAGGCCCACCAGCAATCAGTGCCGGCCATGGCGGCTCACGCCTGAGGCTGAGATGAGAGGAGCAGTGAGTTCCAGAGCAGCCTGAGCCACAGAGACCCTGACTCAAAAAATAAATAAGCCCTTTCACCTTTTCCTCTGACTGCAGGGTGTTCAGGGCTTCTGGGTGTGAGGTAGGAGACAAGTGGGGTGCGTAAAGTGGTCTGTTCTCTGTCTGACCTGTACTAGCCTGAACCAGGAGACGGGTTTGGCTCAAGCGCAGCAGCAAGAAGGGTTCAGTTTCACGGGAAGTTCTCACTGCAAGGCCTTTAGCCCAGTGTCTTCCAACTCGGGTCCTCTGAGTTCTAGTTGGTGTTGCCAGACCCAAGTCCACACACGGACAACCCAGAGCGAGAAGATAAAGGTCTATTTCAAATCAGTGGGGGAAGGAGGTTCTCAAGGGGATGTAGCTTCACCCGGAATACATGTTCCAGGTCAGCGCTTCGCTGGGGCTCCACGCAGAGCAGCCTCATTCACCTCGTCTGAAAAGTGGGTAAAAATCTGACTCAGAACGATGGTGAGGTTAGACGGGCCGTGAGAATACTCAACTTGGAAAAAGGGCACCATTCCCTCGGGTAGCCCCTACTGTGCCACTGACGGATCCGAACTACCCTGTTTAGCCCGACCGGCGCTTGGATTCCTGGGTGTAACCTGCTGAGGCCCAAGAGAAAGGTCACTGGGTCACTGGGCGGCCGCTAGGGACCACACCCTCACCGTGCAGGGGATTTGAAACTGCAGCTCATGAATGAGTCCATTTGTGTAAGAGCCGCAATTTCTTCTGTTCCTTGTTTGCTTTAAAAATGCAAAGTGCAGGGCCGGAGGGTTAGCTCAGTGGTTCCAGCGCCTGCCTCGCAAGCACAAGGACCTGAGTTCTGATCCCCGGTTACCACATATAATGCTGGGCGTGGTGGCTCACGCCTGTCATCCCAGCACTCGGGAGGCAGAGACAGGAGGATTGCTGAGTTCGGGGCGGCTTGCCTGGGCACCATAGTGAGCTCAGGGCCAGCCTGAACTACAAAGCGAGACCCTGTCTCCAAAAAGAAAAAAAAAAATAATAAAAAAAAAAAAACGCAAAGTGCAGAGAGAAAAAGGGCTCACTTGTCAGGTGAGGTTTCAGGGCCACAAAATAAGCGGCTGGCTGAGCTGAAGCTACCATGTTCGTTCATCTCCGGCATCGTGGCTTTATTGCATGGACTCCGTATTCATAGTGTTTCACTTACAGGGAGGCATTTTTTTCAGTGGGAGAAGTTTGGCTTCCTGAATAACCTCGGTTCCCTCAGTTACCATAGTTCTGTTTTCTGTTTCCAAACATGAGTAAGCCCTTGGAAGTGAGGAATGTCAGTTTTTTGTTAAAGAAAAAGTGGACTTACCTTTGGAGCTATCAAAACACCTAATGTGGGAAGAAAATAAATCACTTGCCAGGTGTGGTGACCCATTCCTATACTTCCAGTACTCTGGGAGGCTGAGGCAGGAGTATAACAAGTCTGAGCCCACTTTGGGCAGTGTAGTAAGACCCTGT
>PVIC010047595.1:0-13792 GCA_004025085.1 Thryonomys swinderianus | reverse complement strand
TTATTATTTTATTATGATTATTATTTTGCAGTACCAGGGATCAAACTCAGGTACTGTGCTTCCGAGATAGACACAGTACCACTTGAACTAAATCCTCAATCTGTAAATGGCATAGGGACCAAGAGATGAAGGGCAGGGGGAAGGAAGAGATGGGAAAGGGATGAGGAAAAAAACAATATGTATTAAGATGTGTGCATAAGTTTACCAATTCAATAAGTAATCATTATGTACTACAAATGTATGCTAATAAAAAATTGGGTTTACTTCTTGTTAAATTATGAGGTTTTTTTACACTTGAGATACTTGGCCCTTATAAAACAGATGACTTATAAGAATTTTCTCTTATGATATGAGTTGTCCTTTTATTACCTTGATGATGTCTTTTGATCTTATATAAGTTCCAAAGTTACTCTGTAGATGATATGCTATTGGACATAAGCATAATAGCAAGGAAATAAGCTAGAAGCTATTGTTAAGATTTATGCAAGAAATAGAAAATATGGCCATATTAGCTGCCTGAAATTTTATTCCACTGAATAGTACTTTGAGATGAAGAGGAAAATTTGTAACACAAATTTGTATTTATGTAGCTTGTTTGTAGATTCAAATAGCCCTGCCATCTGTGCTCAAGGATCTGAATTTGTTACACAAGTTCTGACTATAGCTTTACATTTTAGAGAGTCAAGTTATAAATCCTATGCATAACATGATGCTAAATTTTATTAATAGACTCATAGACAGAAATGAAAGATTTTTAAGATAAAGCAGATGTGCTGTGCTCTTGGGTGAGAGAGAAAAACAACTCAAAGTGCTGTGCCTGCGCCCTTTGTCCCAGCAATGAAGTCTCCTTGAGAAATAAGGAAAAGTTAGAATGATCTGAAAGATATACTTCAATTTGACTATAAAAACAGTGCAAATGTAAGAATAAAAACAAGACACAAAGAGACAAGAGGATTAGCGGGAGAGAGTGAATTTCTTGGTAAGCAGAATGAACATTTACTGGAAGGACAGCACCTTTAGGAATGTCAGCATGAGCTTTTGGAGGTAAGGAATAGGAGGTATATTCAGGTCCAATGTTGTCATCGTGGAACTGAACCTGGGAGGGTGAAGCGCAGAGTCAAAAACGAACACCAGACTCTGGGGAGGTTTCTGGAATGTTTCTGTTTAATGAAGTCAGTGTAGGGCATTGTGTAGCACAAGCGGTGGGAGGGGCTTGCGGTGGCTACTGGGGATTGGTCTATGGTTGTCAGAGGAGGAGCCTAACGTTGGGAAGGACCGGGCAATCTCTGGCTGGGCCATGCCCGTTAGCTCAATGCTGGCTTAGGTCTTAGTCTACTGAGGGCCAAGGGCTCTCTCAGGACGTAGGAGACTGGTGTATGGTTAGTTGGCTCAGCCAGACCTGGATTTTGCCATCATCTCCTCCCCTTTGTGTGGACTTGATGGCCTCTGCCAACCAGATAACATTTTTATGGGTTTGGTCAGATAGGGTGACCCTAAAATTAGCCCATGAGCCCATGAATTTAACTTGGACAAACCCTTTGTGAATCCCTCTCAAATGGAGCCCTGGACATTATTAAAGGTAACCACATGGAAGGATTAAGTACATTTAGGACTGTAGGTTGACAATGGCAGCAGGGGTGTCATGGAAGAGAGTTAAAGCTTGTCCAAGGGTGTGCACAGTATTTGGAGTGAGTTGATTAAGAATGGCAGCAGTGGCAACCTGGTTGTGCAAGGTGATTGAAGCAGTGGCAGCTGCAGAGACTGCAGTAACTACAGACACAATGATGGCTATTGTGGCTGAGGCCCCTAAATCACATTTTCTGTGTGGGTGAAGCATAAGGTTAAATAGGGGGTTGCTGCCCAGCCAGTCTTTGGTAAAGGGTGGGCACACAGGTGCTGAAAGGCGAAATTGTTGAGTTGGGAGTATAGGACACATAGTATGAGTCACTGCACAAGTAAGAGGTCCCAGAGACTCTGGGGGAGGAAGCATTGGCCCGAAGAGCAAGGAAGATGGGTTAATGGTGTCGGTCTTTAGGTCGCTAGGGCAGAGGCTGTCAGTTGGAGGTGAGGCAGAAAAGCAGACAGAGGAAGGAGAGTACCATGTGGTATCAATGGGAGACGGGGTCAATGCCATCGATGACTAGAGGGTAAATGAAGGAGTCATTGGCAAAAGGGTGAGGAAAAGAAGAGTTCCAGTCAATGGTGACTAGAAGAGGGGGATTGGGAAGGAGGGCTCATACTTGTGTGACCGTGGCCTGGGAGTTGGCAGTGAATGCAGCACACAGGAGGACTACCAGCATTGGTCCGAGTAAGGGGTGGGGGTACCCAGAGGGCCCAAAGCACAAGCTTGGTCATAGAGGCCCTTTATATCTCTCCAGGTGGTCTTATTTTTTCTAATTGTTACATTTTATTGATACATGATATATACACATCCCCAACACACTCCACATTGAGAATTTGTACCTGTATGTGACACAATTTAATTCTCATTTTCCCCTTCCCCTACCCACCCTAGCACCTCCCCTGCCCCTATATACACATTTTGTTTCCTTTTTTTTACCCTCAATTTTTTTCTTTCCTCATTTTTTTACCCCTAAACCCCATTTCCCTTTGAATATTTACTATTTCACAATATCATTCATGCATTCTAGAACACATTTACAACTTCAGTTTCTCATATCCCTCCAGGTGTTCTTATTGGGGCATCATGGTGCTGGATGGCAGTTTTTTGGGCTGTTCCTGAAGTGAGAGGCTCCTCATTTGGCTGATTGGTGGATCAGGTGGCCATATAGGGCTTGACATCTTTTGTAGGAATTGACCATTCCACAGGCTGAGCTGCTCTCAGAAATCTCAGTCCGGGCTTTAGTTGAGGTAGAGAAGGCCAGTGTCCTCCAGATGGATCCAGTCATTCTTGTAAAGTGGCTTGTGGGAGAAACCCTGGAGGTGCTGACCCAGGTGGAAGCTGGGCACATCTCTGGGCGTGTCTCATGGGGCATGCATGTAGAGCAGTGGGGTCCCAGCTGGCTGGTCCAAGTACCTCTGCTCCCAGTGGGCATCCCTTGGGAAGTAGAGACCCAGAGGGGCTTCTCTGAGCAGTGGTAGCATCAGCAAGTGCCACAGCCCCACGGTGCTGGACTTTGCTTTTGCCATCACCTCTGGCAGCTGGTAATGAGGGTCTGAAATGGGCGCGCAGGTGGTGCAGTTTAAGGGGTGGAGTGGAAGTAGGGGCTGGTGATCTGTAAGGGAGTGGGCCTGCGTGCCGGCTGGAGGGGAAGAGGCGTGGCACTATCTTTGGGTCGCGCCTGTGTGTTGGCCAGAAGAGAAGGGGCACAGGCGCCATCCTGGGAGTGTGCAGAGGAATACAGGATATTTCCCACACTCGGAAGGTGAGGTCAGTGGAAAGAAGGTGGAAGGGGTTCGACACATTACAGAAGCGGCCTGCTAAACCGCAAGGAGGGATGCGGTCTGCTGAGCCACAGGGGGACACGCAGCCTGCTGAGCTGCAGGGAGAGAAAGGAATTCCCCATGAAGGTGAGGGCACTTACCTGAGAGACAAGGGGAAGGATTACCAGAGGGCCTCACGTTTGGGCACCAGTGGTATTATTGCGGGGCTGCACATGGGGGCAGGTGAGGTGCAGAGTCACACACACACACACATACCAGACTCTGGGGAGTTTTCTGGAATTTTTCCATTAAATGAGTACAGTGTAGGCTGTTATATAGCACAAGCAGTGGGAGAGGCTTGTGGTGGCTACTGGGGATTTGTCTATGGTTGTCAGAGGAGGGGCCCAACTTTGGGGAGGACCAGGCAATCTCTGGTCTGGCCAGGCAGTGCCAGTTAGCTCAACACTGGCTTAGGCCTCAACTTAGTCTACTAAGGGCCAAGGACTCTCTCAGGACCTGGGAGACAGGTGTGCAATGAAGTTGGCTCAGCCAGACCTGGATTTCGCCATCGGTCCAAGTTTTTGTGAATAGAGAATTAAAAAAGATGTTTTAACCTGACAATTCAAGACTATTAACTGGACTCAATAAAAATAAATGAAAAGTGGTAAGATCTTTGACTGAAATTACCCCTTTCTTCTCTGTCTGCAAAAACTTGATGCAGTGAAAAATGAGTTGTTGTGGTTGTTGTTGTTTTAACCAATGCAGTTGAATAGTCTCCAGAAAAAGTGATTGGAATAACCTTTTCAGGATCTATATAAAATATTCAAACAATTAATTGGGTTAGATTCAGAAATAGACCATGCAGATGATAAGCAGGTTTTGCCTGTGCCTTAGAAAGCACATGCCAAAGAAATCAGGTACTTGGCATTCTAAGGGAATTCTTGGCATTCTAAGGTTTAGCAGCCATGAAAATATAAATGAAGAGTTAGACAGAGCAATGATTAACCAAGTGTAGGCTCTGGTTGGATATTGGATGGTGTCTTAGTATCTCTCACATGGGTCCATCCAACATGGGAAGGAGAAAGTAGATTTGTTTGACCAGTGTAGCTTTTTATAATCCTTTACTTTTTGATCATATATATCTCTGATTAACGGGACCCTTATACAAAAAAGCTACATGTATGTGTAGAGAAACCATCTTCTGGGCCAGAAGGCAGAGATTATAATTGAAGGAAGATACTTAATTTTAGCAGATTGTGTGTTAGGAAAGGAAGGGAACCGATGAATAAGTAGGTTAAATTTTCAGAAATCTAAGTGATTTTAAAATTTTATTTTATTATTTTTGTTTTGGAAGAAGCAGAGTCACAGTGGTAGAACTGAAGCAGTATAGGCATTTAGCAGTATAGTACTTCATTTGAAGGTGTTCTAGACATAACTGCTACTCAGGACCTGAAATATTTAGAATTAGAGGCAAGACTGGAAGTCAATGAGACCATTGGAGAGAAACTGATTAAAACACAGGTTCTGATTCATCAACTACACCAGTCCTGAAAAAGTTATTCTAATCACTTTTTCTGGAGACTTTTCAACTGAGAGAAACTGATTAAAATTGATTAAAGCACAGGTACTAATTCATCAATATTTATTGAATTCTAGAATCTATTAAGGATGATTCTTCAGCTGAGTCAAATGTGACTAGATGAAAATCTGTTTCTCTAGGCAGATTTTATATCTCTAAGCAATTTCATAGCAAAAGGCAATGGAAGTACAGCATCCTCTGTGGCTCAGGCCCTGAAAAGTTCTGCTCATGGGTTGTCAATGAGGCTCACTTTCAGTTTTTTAAAAATTGATTTTATTGATACATTTTATGTACACATCATGATCATATTCAACACTGAATTTGTACCAGTACCTGACATGACTTAGTTTATTGGTACTTTTTAGGGATACATTATGATCACATTCATCATTGAGACATCATGTGTCTTGACTCATATTTTTCCTATTCCTCTGCCCTCTCTTCATCTCCTCCACCTCTATACACATAAACTTTGTTTCCATTCATTCTTTTTTTTTTTTTTGAGGCATGGTCTGGCTTTGTAGTTCAGGCTGGCCCTGAGCTCACTATGGAGCCCAGGCAAGCCTCGAACTCAGCAATCCTCCTGTCTCTGCCTCCCGAGTGCTGGGATGACAGGCGTGAGCCACCACGCCCGGCACTGTGGTATGTAGTATTGATGGCTGGTGGGCATGAGTCTCCACGCCCAGCATTGTATGTGGTTACTGGGGATCGAACTCAGGACCTTGCGCTTGCGAGGCAGGCACCGGAACCACTGAGCTAAATCTCCAGCCCTCCATTCCTTTTTTACCTTCAAATTTTTTTCTTTCCCTTTTTTGTTTTCCCCTGCCCCCCCCCTCCATCATTCTCTTTTCCCTTTGAAGATTTTCTTCCTATTTTACAATACCTATTATACACTTTGGACCTTCAGTTTCTTACACTGGAGAAATGATATGGTATTTACACATGTGTGTCTTATTTATTTCACTTATGAGTATGGTCTCAAGGTGCATCCATTTAGTTACACATGCCTTAAATCTGTCTTTCTTTATGCAGAATAGCACTCTTTTTTATTAAAAAAATTACACATTTTATCCACTCACCAGCTGATGGGCTTTTGGGACTGTTTCCAAGATTTAACTATTAACATTTGTGCTACTATAAACAAAAGCACCATAGCACAGCAACATATGCAGTTCTGCAGCAGTGTGTCAGAAATACATAGCCCAAAAAAAAACAAAGTCCTAAGCATGGTAGTGCAGACCTATAATGTCAGCACTTAGTAGGCTGAGGCAGGAGGGTCCGTGGCAGTTTGAGACTAGCCTAAACTACATAGTAAGACCCTATCTCAATAGATAGATAGATAGATAGATAGATAGATAGATAGATAGATAGATAGATAGATAAACAAATATTTTTTAAAAACCAAAAGGAATAATGAATATTAGAGATCATCAATGAGTGGAAAGATAGAGCACATCAAAGCAAAAGCCTACTATACTGATTTGGGCTGCTGTGTGTTAAAGTTTCTGTTAATGAGAAAGTTATAACTTCTCTAATTTTATTTTTTGTTTTTAGTTCTTTGAGATAGACCTTTATTTTGTAGTTCAGGATGGCCCTGAACTCACTATATAGCCCAGGCCAGCCTCGAACTCTAGTCTGCCTCCCAAGTGCTGAAATTATAGGCATAAGCCACCATTACTGGCATTGTGGTATGTGGTACTAGGGTTTAAATTTGGTCCCTTTCCTTGCTGGACCCACTGAACTGAATCCTCAGCCCTAATTCTACTATCTTAGAAAGAAGGCTGCATACTGATCCTTAGCACTCCCCACCAACTGATGTATAGATGCTCCATGTCAAAATGAACTACTTGATGGGAGGTTGACACCAATTCAGTATCAATTCAGACTGTGGACTTCAGAAAACTGTCAGAGACCAACTGGCTTCATGGAGAAGTAAAATCATATTATTATCTTACTTACATATTATTATCTTACTCCTTCCATCCAGCACCATTAAATCACTGTCAGAGTCATTGACAACAGTTATTCTGGGTTCTGAAAACATAATTTTACTTGTGATAACAACATTGGCTTGTTTTCTAGATTTGGGGAGCAGTACTGTTTTGTGTTCTGTTGAATCTTGAAGCCTTTAACTCAGGATGTAGTGGGAATGTATTCAACTTCTGAAATCCTAAAGGACCTGTGTCCATTCCATTGAAGAAAGTATGGGTCACAGTTGCACAGGTCTACCTGACAGCTAAAGTCTTCTCAGCTGAGATTATGCCAAGTAAAATTATGAAGGATAAAGTTTTGGCTTCATTTTCTTTGGGTTGTTAATTCCCAAGTTTATGAGACCATAATTTTGTTCTTCTTTTGGCTTTTAGTATGTTTGGATTAATTTGCATGGAGATTTAATTTTTAAGTTTAATTTCCTTCTAGGAAAATTCATTTAAAAGGCAGTTAATATTCAGATCTGAGACTTTGCATGTTCCTGGCATTTTTATTATTAGAGTTCTTTTATGTCGTTTGCCAAACCTTTGATGAGCTATACTGGACATTGTGGCTGGCCATAGTTTCGGAAAGGAAATGAAATAAAGAAAGAATTTCCAGTATGGATTGAAGGGTTTACAATTAATTAATATAGTATTCTTGTGCTCGCTTTGGCAGCACATATACTAATATAGTATTCTGGCCCAGTTTTGCATCTCTTAGTGTTAAAAATAAAAACATTACTCACTGGCATCCCAGGAAAGCCATGGTTGGTGTTGATGTTCGGGAAATGATATTTGGAAGGTTGGACCAGGATTACCTGGGTAGGCATTTACTCTTGTCCCCTGCGGAGGGCAACCATGTCACTAGTTAATGGCTAAGCCTAATAGGGCAAGAGAACAAAAATCTGGGGAATGTTGAAGGACGGGAAAATCTTCCTGTGACTTGCTTTACTCTTCCTGTCTCTTTTTTCATCACCATTCACCCCTCCCAGAATTTGTCAGAGTCACAGAAAAGAAGGCAGTGCTCCATGATGCTAGCATGCTGCACCAGCTCCCTTCTGTGAGATCTGCCTACCTGCAGGCCCAAAATGTGTGTTCTGCTCTTTTCCTCTGTTCTATTAGTATCATAGGAGCAGGGGCTCCCTCTCTACACAGGGAGTCTTGCATTAGCCTGTACTGCCTGCGACTGTATGGAAAGCCTGTGTAGTTCAGGGCTTACTACTAGAATGCCTTCTTACCTGCAGATAGGAGACTGAGCCATCAATAAAACTCTATTGTTGAGTAGTATCTTGTAAAGATAATATTTTTACTTCCCTTTGTCTGGTTTTTATGTGTGCCCTTCAGTAGTTCCTGGGGAACATACATGTCAATTTCTGGACTCTCTTTAAGTCTATTCATATTATAATATATTTTTGAAAGTAGAGCTGGTAAGGTTTGCTGATGAATTAGCTTTGGGATATGGAAGACCATGACAAATCAATGATGATGTTTAGGGTTTTCTTTGAGTGGCTAGGTTAAATACTGTGGGTGTTCAGTGATATAAGGACACTAATTCTAAGATTGGAGGTCTACATGTGGTACAAATGACTAGCATGGGTTGAAAGAGGCTATACTATAGTGAATGATTAGGTGGCAAAGGGGTAGCTTGAAGGTAGGGGGAGAGTAGGGAGGTAGCCATCAATACATTTCAGGAAAGAGAAAAGGGCTACCAGTAAGGCCCTGGTGATAGAAAAGGGGTCATTAATGTCAGATACAACGGGGGTACCATTAGTAGATCTTGGTGACTAGCTGGATATGGACAGATGGAAGTGAAGAAGCTAAGCATAGTTATATGATATTAATTTTATAGATTATCATCTTAACTATGACAATTTTAGCCACAATAAAGACAGAACATAAGGAAAAAATAGAAAGAAAACCTTCTCTGGGGCCGGAGGGTTAGCTCAGTGGTTCTGGCGCCTGCCTCGCAAGCGCAAGGTCCTGAGTTCGATCCCCGGTAACCACATAGAATGCTGGGCGTGGAGACACGCCCACCAACAATCAACACCGCATACCACAATGCCGGACGTGGTGGCTTATGCCTGTAATCCCAGCACTTGGGAGGCAGAGACAGGAGGATTGCTGAGTTCGCAGCAGCTTGCCTGGGCACCATAGTGAGCTCAGGGCCAGCCTGAACTACAAAGCGAGACACTGTCTCAAAAGCCAAAAAAAAAAAAAAAGAAAACCTTCTCTAAACCTAAGGTTTCTGTTAAAACAAAACAATAAAGCAGCTGTCTGAACTCATAAAGAGCAGCTAAGATAAAGAGGTTGAAGTAGTCTTACTGTTAGACATGACACAGTATACTAGGGGTTGGAAAATATTTTCAGATAGAACCAGAAAGTAAATATCTTGTTTGTTTTTTTGGAGACCGGGTCACACTTTGTCGTTTAGGCTGGCCATGAGCTCACTATGTAGCCCAGGCAAGCCTCAAATTGAGCAGTCCTCTTGCCTGTGCCTCCCGCCTGCTGGGATTACAGGTGTGAGCCACCACGCCAGCACTGTAGTATGTAGTACTGATTGCTGGTGTGTGTAAGTCACCACACCCGGTATTGTTCTATGTGGTTACTAGGGATCGAACTAAGGACCTTGCACTTGCTAGGCAGGCGCTGGAGCCACTGAGCTAAATATCTGGTTCAGAAAGTAAATATCTTAAGTTTTGTGGCCTATGCAGTCATTGTTGTACTACTCAACATTTCTATTTCCCAGTGTGTTAAGCTATTTTTCTCTCACTGCTGAGACAAAATACCTGACACTCAAAATTAGAGAGGAGGGATTTATTTGATTTACAGTTAGTTTATGAGGCTTCAGTGCATAACTGGCTCCAAGGCAAGCAAGGAAAACTGGCACTGCAGAGGAATAACAACATGGCACAAACACAATAGCAAGGCAACAAAACAGAGGCAGTTTACGGTGCCCACATCTTAGCAAGAGAAACAAGGGAGAGAGACTTCTCAGTATCTTCCTGACCCTTTTTATCTCATCTGAATTCTTTAATGAACCAGACAAAGAAGAGCAGTGAAAAAAGAAAAAGGAGACAAATACTTCAGCCCTGGTCCTTCAGACCACATTTCTACCTTTAGGATACAAACCCTCCCAGGTCATGAGAGGAGAGCAACCACTTGCTAATGTTGGAGAAAGCTCACTCCTAGACATGCAGGTGGTGACAGTAGGTTACTGTGAAGGTAGGAGGGAATAGGAAGTGTAATAAGAGATAAGAGGTCTGTGAGGACAGTTTTCATTGTCAAATTAGTGAGGATCCCTCCCAGCTCTGGTCAGTGAGGCCTTGCTCAGGGATATAGCAGTTTGATGAGAAGGGGAATGATGCAATTCTTTCTACTACCAGTCACTTCCAACTGGAATCTCCCTGGACAATGTTATGAGTTGTTTCGTGTGTGTGTGTGCGCATGTGTGCATGCATGTGTGTGTGCTCACATGTGTTTTCTCTTGGCCTGAGAAAGTCCATAGACCATCCTCTCATCCATACTAGTCAATAACAGGTATAACAGACATTGAATGACATACATTAAAAACAAGAGAAGCCAAGAAAATTTTGATATGATATTTATGATTGTAAAACTACAGAATGGAAAGGACTATGAGAGAATAGCTGACCTTCCATCTTAAAAAAAACTTACTCTGTCATAATGATGTACTTGACAAAAGACAGGCAGTCACCCTCAATAATCCATTTCAATATATTTTTTTCTTTCTGGTAGTCAGTAAGTTTTTTATTTTTTATTTTTATTTGTTTTGAGACAGGGTCTCACTTTGTAGTTCAGGCTGGCCCTGAGCTCACTATGTAGCCCAGGCAAGCCTCGAACTCAGCAATCCTCCTGTCTCTGCCTCCCGAGTGCTGGGATTACAGGCGTGAGCCACCATGCCCAGCACTGTAGTATGTGGTATTGATTTCTGGTGAGTGTGAGTCTCCACGCCCAGCATTGTATGTGGTTACCAGGATCGAACTCAGGACCTTGTACTTGCAAGGCAGGCGCCAGAACCACTGAGCTAAATCTCAGGCCAGTAAGTTTTTTCATATTAATAAAAATCTCTCCTAAGTCACTCCCATTTTATTTGATCTGTGTCAGAGATCAACACCAACCCTTTAAGTACAGAAGAGAGTCATTTCTTAGGGCATTTGAAAATATGCAAACAACAAAATTGTGAGGATGGTTCCCTCTCCAATGTTGGCCTAGTGGTCTGGGTCACACTGTGCACATGAGGTGCAGATTATAAAAACAAAAAATAACCTTGTCAGCAGCTATGTCTGGTGAAAAAAACCCTCATTTTTCATATTTTATGAAAAAAGACACTTTACTACTGAACAACAACCAAACACTACTGTTGTACACACTGAAAAAGAATTTGAAAAGGAAAAGGGCTACAAAAGTGAGCAGATATTAATGAATCTCTTCAAATAAGTGTTGCATTCACATATCTTTTAGTTTTGCCAGAGCAATTTCAACAAATTTTGTTAGTAATGCTTAATTGCTTCACACTTTTCTCTGCAGAGAAACAATTTCACAATAAATAAAAATTTTAAAGTTATTGTATTTCTTTTTGAGCAGTTATTTTATTTTATTTTTATTTCTTTTTTCTTGGTACTAGGAGTCAAACTCAGTGTTTGCACTAGCAAGGAAGGTTCTAGAACCACTGAGCTAAATCCCTGGCCTAGTCTAGTTATTTTAAAGGAATATATACATCATAAATTCTTTTTTTTTTAAATGTGAGAACTGAGACTGACAATCTCTTCACTGTTTTTAATATCATGAAATATTTTCATAATGTGCTACTTTTTTGTTTTTGTTACTTTCAGGTAAATCCAGATATCTTTGTTTAATGAAAAATGACAGCAAATTCTTCATCTATTATTTATTTGACTTAGTGTTATTGAATAAAATGTTCTGTAAAATATAAAAAGCTTTCTTTAATCTCCCCCCCCCTCAATATTGCGGATTAAGCTCAGGGCCCTTCTATCACTGAACTACATCCCCAGTCCTTTTTAAAATTTTCATTTTGAGCCAGGCATGGTGGCTCAGGTCTGTAATTCCAGCACTCAGGAGGCAGAGACAGAAGGATTGCTGAGTTCGAGGCTTGCCTGGGCTACATAGTGAGCTCAGAGCCAGCCTGAACTACAAAGCAAGACCCTGTCTCAAAAAAAAAAAAATTTCATTTTGAGACAAAGTGTCACTAATTTCCCGAATTGGACTTAAACTTGTTATCTACGCTTCAGTCTTTGGAGTAGCTGGGATTACAGATGTGTGTGAGCATGCCTGACCAAGGGTTTCAACTTACCTTTATTTTCTTTGATTGTTAAACACTTTCTATTTTAGATATTGGTGTTTATTAATCATAATATGCTAGACTATGACATATAGCAAATTAATCTCTACATCTCACTAGATGAAAATTATTTCTTGTTCACATTACATATATATTTGGATCAGCATGGGCTCTCTTCTACACAGTCTCCCTAGGAAGTGAGCCACTAAGACTGATGCTCTTGGATTTAGTTCAGTGATTCCGGTGTCTGCCTGGCAAGCACAAAGTCCCAAGTTTGATCCCTGGCACCACATACCACAATGCTAGGTGTGGTGGCTCACTCCTGTAATCCCAGCACTCAGAGGGCAGAGGCAGGAGGATTGCTGTGAGTTTGAGATTAGCCTGGGTAGCATAGTGAGCTCAGGGCCAACCTGAACTATAAAGAGAAACCCTGTTTCAAAAAACTAAAAGAAGAAAGAAAAAGAAAAGAAAAAAAGACCAACACTCTATAAACTATATCATCTGGAATTTAGGCCAATATAGTTGCTAAAGCAGAACAGATTGCTGAAGAATCACATGTCAACTGTGAAATGCTTTGGTCTGAAAATGACACTCATGATATTTATTCACTAAAAGGTTTTAAATTCTATCACAATGTCTTTCAAAGTCTCAACATTATTTAATAAAGAAACTTCTGCTGAATGATCTCTTTATGTCATCTCTCATCTACCTTGGAAAAACTCACCTGTTGGTCTTTTCTAACTGTAACATTTTTAACTGTAGACAGAAGCTCAGCTCTAACTTATTAAATGGAAGGGATTTCTTAAGCCAGGTTAGAAAGCTCAGGTGATTATCAGAAAAATTAGAGGAACAAGTTCTAGAATGAGCCACCTCCAGTTACTGAACTGAACTGTTCTTGCTGCAGTGGAGAAGATACTTTTCCCATTGCAGATCCCAAATCCACCATATTGAAACCAGTTGTGTCAAAAGACACTGGACCCTGCTGTTCTTCAGATAGTTTCTGACCAAGTGAGAACCAGAAGGTAATTTATATTTAGGCTCTAACCCTTTACTCTAGCATGAGTGTCCAACCTTTTGGCTTGCCTGGGACTCAGACTGAGTGAGTGAACTGGAATTGTCTTGGGTCCTATATAAAGTGTGTCAATTACTTTTCTCTTATTGCTGAGACAAAACATCTAACACTGGAATAAGGGAGGAAAGGTTTATTTGGCTTACAGTTTCTAGATGTTTCATTCCAGTGTTGGCTAGCTCCAAGACAGTGGGGCACATGGCAGAGAACAGTTCATGGTGGTCCAAAGTAGCAAAACAACAGTAGAAATCTTCCTGTTCTTTTCATTTTATTCAGACTACTAGGAGGCATAGCTCTCACATCCTTACTCCTGGTGCCCTCAACCCCAGCATTGCATTACGAATCAATCACAAACTCCAGTTTCATTCACTACTGAAAAAGCCCCACATAAAATGACATAAGGCTGTGGGGAACATCTAAACACAAGCCACAGCATATGTGTTTATAGGAAACAAAACTTTTTTTTTTTT
>PVIC010047594.1:0-13815 GCA_004025085.1 Thryonomys swinderianus | reverse complement strand
TTCCTTCCTTCCTTCCTTCCTTCCTTCCTTCCTTCCTTCCTTCCTTCCTTCCTTCTTTCTTTCTTTCTTTCTTTCTTTCTTTCTTTCTTTCTTTCTTTCTTTCTTTCTTTCTTTCTTTCTTTCTTTCTTTCTTTCTTTCTTTTTTCCCTTCTTTCTTTTCCAGGGCTTTCCTAATTGCTTGAGTTAATGAAAAATTATCACCAGATATTTCCTTAGAAACCAGTAGGATGGTGTTCTTGGAGTCTCTGTGTGGCAGTTTCTTAGTGAGGTCATCTCATATAATGATGTCTTCTTGGTATTTACAAACCCTTGGATGGAGTCCACAACCAGCCATCATTAAGTGAAATTTCCATCTGTAGCAAATATGCGTGAAATGAGTATATCTTGTGTTTAGTATAAAATGTGCTGCTTGACATTTTCTTCTCTCATGTAAAGACCGTGTTGGCTCAGCACACCTTCTCCTACCTCAGATGTATGAAACTGCACTACCTCACTCCAGAACATCAAATTATCATGCTGTTCATGTAGCCTTGCACAGAGACGTGTCTCTGGGATGGGGGGTATATGGTGGAGTAGGGTCAAACACATATAATCAGTGAGCAAGTGTACTGACTTTCATAAGATTTATGAATTGCAAAATCTCACCCATCCATCTCTATAATTGTCAAGCATGCATAGTTCACTGTTGTCATGACCAACAAGAGTGACCTTCTGCTATAGGCAGGAATTTGAAAACAAGAGAACATTCCAGAAGGCTTTTCAATAGAAACACCCCCATGAAGATCCATGTGTAGCTATTTTCAAATGATCTTGATGGATTGCTGTTTCTTTCATTAGCTTGTTTCAGAGACTGTGGTCTATGACACCACTTTTCTCATTTGGAATTAAAGAGGGGACCCAACACATCAGCACATTTTCTAACTTTCAAACTAGTCAAGATTTAGGGTATTTTGTTTTAAGAATGACACTCATTTTTTTCTTCATTAAGGTCCCAAGCAGATACGAATCAAACCTGGGTTTATCAAAAATTTTCTTTGCTGTGGTCCCATGGAGAAGGTTAATATCTAGCAACTAATATCCACATACATTCTTTTGTCTTAAAATTGTACTGTTTCCCTTAACAGTTCTATATTCTAATTTCATTATGATGGTGCAATTAGCATTGAATAGTACTTGAGCTTATTATGATGATAGAGGTTGCTTTAATCATAGTCATAACTATAATTATCATCACAGATACGATGGATACTAAATTTAATAACCCATCCTATCATCAATATAAGTATTATTATTATTAACTTTGTGCCCTCTTATAAGCTTTGCAATAATGAATAATTGACAAAGGGTGAAAATGTTAATCTGAAAGACAGACTAAAGAAACCCCATTCCCTGTACTAAAGGATTAAGTACAAAAAGTTCATTTATAAGGTTATAGCTCAGAACTTAATGCATTCTTCTTAACACTAATAGTTTCATAGATAATCCTGAGTTTTCTAGGTTAGCACCTGTCTCAAAATCTACTTAAAATATAGTAGAGATTAGCACAAAACTATTAAGACAAACAAGAATCGGGAGTCCAGGGTTACAGCAAATGTATAGCACGAGATACTAACAAAGATATTTTCCTTTCTTTCTGGGGAGAAAGACTGAACTATAGGCAAAATTTAGTGACTGTGAAATTTAATTTCACTTCCAACCTCTTGCGCCCTGCTATGCCACCCTCATCCACAGCCGTCATGGTGGAATCCCACTTTAATGCCACAATTGTCAAAACTGACCATTAGATTTCAACGCAAGATTATTGAGCACAAGATGTGCATGTACACCTCGGGGCGAGGCTTCACAAGATCCCCAATTGGTGTTCCTCTCCTCCTGGAGTTAATCTTCTCTTTACTTGGCTAGTCTGGCAGGGGTTTGGGATGCTCAGGATTTTGGAGTGTCTGGGAAGAATTCTGGAGGTTAGCAGGGCTTGGTGCCTGTGTTTATTTACACCCTTAGTTTGCCATAAGCAACACTGTTTCTAAGCCTCTTATGACTTCTCTTTATTGTCTGTTCGCCATAGTCACAGCGCAGGGTATGCCTTTTCCCTCTCTTGCTTGAGCTCCTGCCATAAATCCTATTTTCCCATACTTTCCTTATGACCCCTACTGTACACTCACGTTGGTCTTCATTGTTTTCTTCAAACACATTTGCTCATCTCCATTCTGTCCCCACTATTGCTCTACATAGTAATACTGCCCCGTGTCAGAACCTTTACAGGTTCATTTTCTGTCTACAATCTATGTAAGTTGGCTCAATTGAGGCAGACCACAGTGTGGGTATGTTTCAAAACATCATGTTGTACACAATAAATATATACAAGTTTTACTTGTCAATTTGAAGAAATAAATTATTTATTTAAAAATATTGGGCCTTTGTTGTAATCCCAGCACTCGGGAGGCAGAGGCAGGAGGATTGCTGAGTTCGAGGCTTGTCTGGGCTCCATAGTGAGCTCAGAGCCAGCCTGAACTACAAAGCGAGACCCTGTCTCAAAAAAAAAAAATTGGGCCTTTGATGTGTTGATTGTAAAATGCCATTGGCTTAGTGTTGTGGATGAATAGGTATATCTAATACTTGAGAGAAAACACACATGCTTGGAAATCTCCACATAGAACTGTACTTGGAACTTCCGGCTTGATGCATGCATGAGATCTCCTGAGCGAGAACGGAAAGAGATAATGCGAGGACGGAACCCTGGAGTCACCTGAATGCTGGCAAGACAGGGAGAAACTGGCACAGGAGATAAGGTCCTGAAGGAGACGGAAGGAGAACTAAGTAACAGTGAAGATGTTTAAGTATGAGGTGTGGTTCCCACTCCAGGCAATAATGTCCCGGTGGAGTCCAGGAAGCAAGAGACCGAGAATTTGCTTTTGGGTCTGCGATAAGCTAGCCATGGGTGACTTCACCAGTGGTTGATACGGTCCAAAGCCTGAGGCAGTGTGCTTGACAGAGATCAGAGAAAGTAGAAGCAGTAAGAAAAACATTTCTAGTGGGACAGTGTAAAGGAGGAGGGAGCCCAGAGGCCAAGGAGACGTGAATGGGAGATCTGACACTCGTTTTCATGGTGGTGGACTGACTCAGTAGAGACTGGAAGTTCACAACATGTGTTAAAGGACAGTTATTCAATAAGCAGTGCCCTTTTACAGGGAGGTAGAGCTTTGGCCACAGGTAGCACTGACAATAGGAGGAAAGGTAAGAGAGAGGGGCCCAGATGCTGGGAGCTTGTAGATCTGGTGGGAAAGATGGTGGTTGTGACAGTGGTGGAAATTTCCCTTCATTTTTGTCTTTTCTCTTGAGTGAAATCAAAAGCCAGTTCAGCTGAGAGTGAGAGATGGGGAAGAACAATAGAGGTTCGAGATGAGCATAGAAACAGTGCAACCATGATCTTGGAAAATACTTCACTTTCCTTGTGTTTTTTCCTGTTTGTTTCAAATTCTGTCTTTTCAGCTGTGCACCCTTGTTCATAGAGCTCAGTTCGTGATAGCTCAATCTTGGAAACAACCCAAATGTCCATCAACTGGAGAGTGGATAAAGAAGATGTGGTTTTTTAATAAAATGGAGTATTACTCTGCCATAAAGAATGACAAGGTGGATCCATTTAGGTACAAATGGAGACACCTGGAGGATATACTAATAAGTGAAATCAATAGATCACAGATAGACAATTTCCGGATCTTCTCTTTGGCATGAACACCTGTAGATGCAAATGAGCTCTAGAAAGTAGGACAGCTTTTATAGAGTGGAAAATTTCTATAGGAAACTTGGTGTGGGAATGTGTTGAGGGGAAGGAATAAATATGATACAGAAAGAAAACAAAAGAGCACGTATAAAGGGGGTGAGGAGGGGTGGGTGGGTAGGGATATGGGTAAAATGAGAATTAACTAGTGTCATATACTGGTACAAATTCCCCAATGTTATACGTGATTTTGAGATGTATATAAATTGTACCAATAAAGAATTAAATTAAAAAAATTCTGTCTTTCCTGGTTAAGTTCCTCTTACTCAGCTGTCAGGAACGACTCTTCCCAGAGAGGCTTGGGCTGCCAGCTGTGGACATCTCTTGGAGACTCTTCAGGCTTGGGCATAGGTACCTGTGCTTCAAGGCTATTTAGGAAACTTTGGATGATGAAGCTACCCTACTTTTAAATTTACCCAAAACCTCTTCCATGTTTCTGTATCTTAAGCTCAAAATTCAGCACTCTTGCATTTGAGCCACATTTTTCAAAAATATGTTTCTGTTGACATCGGATAAGCATTGAGTCATAAAATGTATCTCTTTAAATGATTACCCACACTTCCCCAACATTTCCTTGTTGTGAGATTTTCCAGCAGATGCAGAATTCTAGTCTCTGGATACTGATGTTTTTCCTATGATAGTAAAAAAAAAAAGTAGCTTCATTCTGGGTAAGGAAAACATATAAATGTAAAGCATGGTAATATTGTAAGTAAATATACAAATAAGAATGGAAAAACAAAGTTATGTTGCTTATGGGTTAGAGGAGCAGAAAGCATGCCTAGAAAATTATGTTTCTGCTACTTATGCCCTGCATGGCTTCAGGAAATAGGCTTGCATGCAGAAGTATTTGATTCATCTTAACTCTCAAAAATGTCACCATCGTGGAAGGAAGTGGTGTTTATGTTAAAGCACTGGAAAACTGCTACTATGTGTCAGCAGCTTTGAGAGGAACAGAAATCTGGTTTGAACTGGAGCAGATAGAGGAGGCTTCTGAAAGAGTGGGCTTTGTACACTGGAGAACTCTTATTTCTCTGGGTTGACTTCTGACTTTCAATTCCTATTATGCCAGAGTTACTCTCCAGTCAACTCGTTATGTATGCAAATCATGTCCTTTCAGCAATTCTTATTCAGACCGCCATCTAGAGCCCGCTAGGTAGCTGGATGGTGCGGATACTCGGTCAACATAGGAGTTACCCTTGGACAATCCCAGTGTGGTGAAGAGAGGCTGGCCTAGTATGCTTTCCTTCGCCTTTTAATGTACTTACTTCTTTTTGTGGATATATATATACCTTAACCCTTTTCTTCTTTCAAAAATAAATGTCCAGGTTGATCCCTAGAAGATACTGGCAATGAAATATCCACCTTGTAAGGCTCCTGGGCTGCTCTGTCAGGGGAAGTTTGAAGAGTCACAGGGGAGTGCATGTGATGGTTTGAATCTGGTCTGAGAAGTGCCCAGCAGGAGGTGAATTTAGTGCATAATGGCCTTCACATCCTCCTCCCCCTGGGGAAGACCCGGGTAAAGGAGAGACTTAACCTGTAGTTGATTCTTGCTCTTAGTTATAAAGGACAAGGAACAACAGGTCTGCTTCATCTAGTAGACATTTATCAGTCACTTACTATGTGCCAGACACTCAGATATAGAGAGAGCGACACGGGCAAAGGCCTTGGCTCCTGGAGTTAGCATGCGCTGAAGGATGTTGACAAGGGTTAAATAGAAAGATATACGACGTGTGATGTAGTGACAGTTGCTTCAAAGAAAAGTGAAGATGTGTGAAAGAGAGAGGACAGACGGGCACTATATTGGATTCGGTGGTCAGAGAAATTCCCTCTGGTCCCGTGAGTAGAGACTGAAGGAGGCTCTCAAGCGGGGAGCCACAGGACCCCTCAGTGACTGTCCACCACCAGGAGGCGGCAGGGCGCCGGGGGGGGCAGGGCTCAGGGCGAGTCCTGGAGGGGCCCTGGGCTTGGGGCTCAGAGCAGCATGAGGTAAAGGGGGCGCTAAGGATTTCCTGCTGCCCCACGGCGAAGAGATGGGTCCCTTACAGAGTTCTCTTGTCGTTCCGTGAGATCCGAAGTCATCAGTCCTCGCCCAAGCTCCTCCGGGGAAGCGGGGCAGGTCTCACCCGTCGGGGGGCCCTCAGTCCTGCGAGTCCTGGGCCGCCGCCTCCGCAGCCTCTCTCTCCCCTGTGACGCGCGGGGGTCGTGTTCGTGCCATCAGAGCCACACTTCGGAGTCGGCCTTCTCAGCCCAAGGCCGTTTGGACCTGCACCCCTCGGGGGCTTATGCCTGCCACCCTAAGGGTCGCGGCCACAGAAAGACCTTCCAGGCAGTTGCTCCCTCCGATCCTTCCATCATCGCCCTGCTTGTTTCCTTCGTAGCTCTTGAGATTAAGGGGATCCCCAATGAACCGAATTATTTGTTTACTGAATCTGAGTTCTGGGAGAGCAAGGCCTGGTCTTGTCTGCTGTGCTGTCTGAGTGCCTGATGTGCAGAGGAATCACGTTAGCATTACACATCGCACAGGAAAGACTGCAAGTTTGCTGGGTCCTCGGTGATGACTGGAAGTCACGTCTGGCAGGTGAACCGAGAGCAGCGTCTGTAAAACTTCTCCTCGGCTAGGCTTACTTCTCTCCGGGGCCTCAGCCAAGCCCTAAAGTCTGGTCCTTGACCTCTTTCTTGTTCCAAGCAAGAGAATAATATAGTTTGCACTATTTTTATTTTAATGTCTAACCTTAGTGTATCTGAATGAATTAATACAGACCACGTGTGGAGTCACATGGAGGAACGTTATCGGCATTTGGAAGCTGTGACATTCTGATTTTGTTTAAATGGTGCATTGTTCAGGCTTTCATCAGATGACAATATGAGAAATGATTTTCCTGCTTTTGCTGTCAGGTGGGTCTGCTTCACTGAGCTATGGAGGGGAGGGTGTGCCTGTGGGGAGGGAAGTGGAATCAAGCAAAAAATGAAATCTCATTGTGTGTTTATTCAGTTCCTGGGAAAGAACATAGCTGTAATAATAATAACCCATTAGAGACAGACATTTGACTTGAATACTTTCTCTCTCTGGTCTGCCCCATGCCTCAGAGTCTTCTGCTTTTGGGGTGGGGCCTGTCTTCTGCAGAGTAAAAGTCAAGTTTCCTAGAGGTGAAGGAGAAGGCCAGCTCAAGAGAAGCCAGGGGTGGCTTTTAAAAGAGTCTGAGTGAGCACAGAAATCAGTGTTTCAGTTTTCCTGTTGTAAAAAAAAATATTGCTGTGTTAGAAACCAGCCTGCTTTGAAATGATGAGATGCACATAGAATAACTTGCAAAGGGGAACAGAGCCCTGTTTCAGTGCAGAGAGACAACTGGGCAGGAAACTGACCACAGCTCCGGCTCTCAAACTTGCCCCCAGAGAGGTAGAGAAGTCCTTCGGTTAGTTTTAAGGCACACAGTAGCATCAAAAGACAGAACCAAGACAGCCACACTGTGCTCATTTTACATTTTGAAGGAAATCACTCCGGCTTCCCATGAGTCTTACAGGATACTGTTTAACCCTGAACTGAACGTTTCCTCATTGTACAGCTTGACTGGCGAATCCAACACTCTTCCTTCCTTGTCTATTTCTGTACCTCACTGTGCTGAATAATGTGGTATCCGGTAGCCACATAGGGCTATATAAAATTTAAATTAATTAGACTTTAACACAAAACTCATTTGCTCAAACACTACTGCCATTGCAAGTACTCAATCATCACAAATGCTAACTGGCCTGTACTGAAGGACTCGGGTAAGGGATGAGTCTAATCTTTACTCAGAGTTCTGTTAGACTAGCACACTTTAGAGACTCAGTGCATATGTTGGATTGGAGCATGGCACAAGAGCAGTTTTATGCATTTTTTTTTTTTTAGCAAGGGAACTGTTTCTTGAACAAATGTGTATCAGGAGACATAATACATACAAATGATAATTGTACAGCTTGTTGTGGCTGGTCTTCAGATGTCCTCCCAAAGACTCATACATTTTTGGAGCTCACTGAATCTAGATTGTGTGATTGATTCATGATGGGCATAGACCTGAAGGCTCAGAAGTTAAGGATATGAGTGCTATGCCCCCTAAGTGGTTTGAATAAGGCAACATGGGCATAAAGATGCTGTTAAGGGGCCGGAGGGTTAGCTCAGTGGTTCCGACGCCTGCCTCGCAAGTGCAAGGTCCTGAGTTCGATCCCCGGTAACCACATAGAATGCTGGGCATGGAGACACGCCCACCAACAATCAACGCCGCATACCACAATGCCAGACATGGTGGCCCACGCCTGTCATCCCAGCACTCGGGAGGCAGAGACAGGAGGATTGCTGAGTTCGCGGCGGCTTGCCTGGGCACCATAGTGAGCTCAGGGCCAGCCTGAACTACAAAGCGAGACCCTGTCTCAAAGCAAAAAAAAAAAAAAAAAAAAAGATGCTGTTAAGGTCCCTTGTTTTTGCTATCTTCTGTCACCATAAACTGTTGCCTCACTGCTGCCCTCTCCTTGGACTCGGCCAGTCATGGACTGAAACTCCTACAGATTGTGAGTTAAATAAATCTTTTCTCCTTGAACTTTGGGCTTTGGACATTTTTGTTTCAGCAATGAGCAAAAAGTAACTAACACAGAGCTATTCTTACTGAACTTGAAACAAGAGCTTCTATTCACCTAGGTCTCCCCAAGTCTCCTCTCCAGAACTTTGCAGACATGGGCCGAAGATTTAGCTCAGTGGTTCTGGTGTTTGCCTGGCAAGTGCAAGGTCCTGAGTTCAATCCCTAGTATCACATACCACAGTGCCAGGCATGGTGGCTCATACCTGTCATCCCAGCATGTGGGAGGCAGAGGCAGGAGAATTGCTGTGACTTTGAGGCTGGCCTGGATTACATAGTGAGTTCAGGGCCAGCCTGAACTACAAAGCAAGACCTTGTCTCAAGGAAAAAAAACAAAAACACAAGAAACAAAAACTCTAAAAACAAAAACAAAAACTTTGCAGATCCCTCCACAGCACATGTAGAAAAATCTCTACAATGGCTGGTAAATACTATCCTTAGAGTGTGCACATCTGAGCTTAAAGTTTGGTTTTCCTCTTACTAGTTTTGTGACTTTGGTAGCTTCAGGGAATCTTGAGAGTGCATTTTCTTGTCTGTAGCATATATCAATTATCTCAGAAGGCAGGTTTAACTTTCTCACCTCTCAAACAAGGAACCAGGGCGAAGCAAAGCCATATGCCTCCCAGCCAGGCACCCAGCAAACAGACACCAGAGCCCTGACCAAACCCAGCTCTTTCAGAGCTATTTCATTCCACTGTTGTAATTGCCTGTTAAAATTGAGAAACTTCAAGGCAAACCACCTTAAAAAAAAAAAACTAGCTGTCTAGAAGTCACTGATGATTTTTTTAATTTCTTGGATCAATATAATATACACATTTCTAAATATATTAGAGTAGAAGTTGCTACCTCTGTACTAGCAAATGCTATTTGAAGAGGTCAGACCTTTGACATTTTTAATACTTTTGGGTTATGCTGGGTTCTCTTTTTCTGCAATGGATCAAAAGTAAACAAAACAAAACAAAACAAAAACCCTGACTTATCACACTTACTGGCACGTTGTAGAGAGATGACAGATCAATATCTGTTTTCATTTATTTTTAGGTCACAATGATAGTTTTGAGGCCTTAAAACTGAAGGATTCCTTTCTTATATAGTCATTTCTAGTGATGTTACAGTAGTTACCACAGTAGTTGTTGCCTTGGTGCCAATAAGTGTTCTTCTACTTCTGTTTCTGCAAGTCCATAAACTACTGTTTCAATGGCTCCTATCATTGTTATATAATTATAATAATATTATAATTACATAATATTATATATTGTTGTCTGTCAGGGGCTTTAGATATATACATATTTAATGCTCTACGGTCATTCTGTGAGAAAAGTAATATTACTCTCATTCTGTGAATCAGAAAAGTGAAACTCTGAAGAGCTGATGTAGCCAAGCCAGCGAGCTGTTGACCTGGAACTTGACCTTACATGCAGCTGTCTTCAAGCCGCTCACTCCTGCATCTCTGGGATTTTCACTGGTCCCCACAGCAGGACCACAGGTCCATAGTCCCTAATATACTTTCAGAGGTGCACTCGAAAGGTCTGCGCAGGAAGTACAGAGGCTTGTCCAAAAATGGCTTGTTTCCTTTGTGTTCACTGACTCCGACTTGTCTTGAATGCTTCAAAGTTATTGTAATGTCATTTCAAAGGCAATTGAAGAAGCATCCATAGAGATAAATGGTGCCTGCTGCCTGTTGTTGAATGCATATTAGGTTCTATTCACGGATTTCCTAGCAACCAGAGCCCGATGACGCACGGAGTCAGTGAGCTTGCGTTATAGTCATGAAGAGAAATTGAATCACTTGGACTTTATTATTAATATTTTTAGAAAGCCTCGCTAGATTAGCTGTTTGAAATGCGTTGTTATCTTCGTTACTATCAGCAGCTGGTCCCAGTCATATCGGAAGTCATAAGCACTCTGTAATTTTCACAAACGCTTTTGTGAGAGATTACTTCCAATTTAATATTTTTGGCAATTAAAGATTTAGTTGGTAAGAAGGAGATCAAAAAGAGAAAGTTCGCTTTAATAGTTTGTAATCTTAGCAGAGTCCTCAAACTTGAGACAAATCTACTAAAAATGAGCTGTCGGCACCCCGGGGAGAAGGACGGCAGGCAGGGCGAGAGGCTTGTGCCCAAAGCGAGACAGTGAGAGACTGGTGAGCACCAATGCTAACAAACCCGGCCCTGGAGCAGTGGCCTGCAAAGGGAAGCGTGGGATCCTTTGCAGTAAAGGTCGCCGAATGTATGCAGTGATCCACAGGCTCAGAGAATGTTCATATTTGTCCTTCACAGTTCCAAGCAGCCTCCGGTTGTGCAGGCTTTCTGCAAATTTCTCCCAGTTTAGCCTGTATTTCTTTGGGCACACAATCTAAATATACATGTTGTCTACCCCAGTGATATGAGTGTGTGGCACACACAAGCGTGGTCTCACACACAGGCCCGGTGTAACTGACCGTTTGATAGATCAAACATGTAGGTGCATGGCTTCGAAGCTCACCTCCTTTATAGGATGCACTTCCAAGACACAGGGCCCTCTAAGAGAGATGCATGTGGATTAATATCCAAATGAGCATACAGTATGTTAAAGTAATTCACTTGAGATGTTGGCCATTTCACCCAATGACTCTACTTTTCTTTATGTATTCTTAAAATTTCAGCTGTAAGGTTATCTTTACTGGAACACTGTATTTGAAAAGCACCATTGATTGTAACATTTTCCATTGAAAATAATTCTATTTGTGCCCCTTGGGTGATGATTACAGCTGAACAGTGGTCATTAGAGTTCCTGTTCCCCACAAACAAAATTTACCAAAATGACAACACACTTAGGGAGAGTGATGCTGTCGCAGGGAGCTTATGTTGCCATAGTGAGTCAGAGCACTCAGTGCGACCCACCTATGGCCTTTATGTGAAATCAAAAGTCATCAGAATAAGAGTCCTGCATGTGGGAGAAGTTGCTTATACAATCTTCATAATCAATGTAAAATACTTACAGGTTAGAGATACAGAAAAACAGATTTTTCACAAACACTTAAGACATGTGCTCTCATTTGACACTTGAAACAAAAAAAAAAAATCAAAGAGAATATCCCATGCGATCTCTAGAAAAATCATCTTAATGTTTTTTTTGTAGAGCTACTTGTTTTTCATAGAAAAGTGTTGGTTACATATATATTTTTTCTCCATATCTTAACTATCTTAAAAACAATCAAAATCATGTTATAATAAAGCCCTGAAGAAGAAATTTAATAAATAAGAGGAAAATACTTAGGTTAAAAAATGTAACAACTTTCTACCAATCAAGTTAATCAGGAAATCACTGTAGACTATTTAATCTCTTAATCCAATGTGAACAAACATTTTGATTTCTCTAGAGCACCCAGAAAAAGTCTCCCTCAGGGTCTCTGTGTAAGTCATGTTTAATAACACATGGCACACTTCTTTTTTTTTTTGAAACAGGGTCTCCCTTTGTAGTTCAGGCTGGCTCTGAGCTCACTATGGTGCCTAGGCAAGCCGTGGCGAACTCAGCAATCCTCCTGTCTCTGCCTCCTGAGTGCTGGGATGACAGGCGTGAGCCACCACACCTGGCTACACAACATTTTTCTAGGCATTTACAAAAAAACATTTTTTTTAATTGCTTCATGTAAAGTTAGCAGATAAAGGCAAGGGCAAAGTGTTATAGCTGAATTCAACCAGCACAGAGACACAGGTTCTTCGGTACGGCCCTGATTTGGCCATTGGAAGCCTGGGCCAGCCAGATATGTGTGACCATCCCAGCTGCACCTGGGACTCCTCAAAGCGCTGGAGGACATGAGGGATTGGAAGTATGAGATGTTCTCTGCCTCATTTCCATTGCTACCACATATGGCAGCCCGATGTGCTCAAACAAAGAGCAGCAGTGGATAAAACGCGCCCCGTGGAATCCCCACTGGGTCTCCTCTGCTCACGGTGGGCTATCATAATGCTTATCCTGCTTTTAGCCAAAAAGATGCCCATTGTACATATTGGTTTCCCAAGTGAATTAATTCCTGAGAAAGACAACGTTTGGAAATTACAGTTCGATGTCAGTAGCTCATTTGGTTTTGTTGAAGAGTTTGGAATGCATGCCTGCTTGTTTAGAGAAATGAACAGCTCTCAGATTTTCAAACACGATAGCACTCTCCCAAATCACTGATTGTGCAGGGATTTCATTTCGGTGTTGGTTTAACATTTCATATTAACAGCCACCTGTTGGCAGATGGAGCAGCAATGACAGTGTCCAGTGAAGGGTGTCCTCATGAGCACCACAACAGATCACAGGCTGCTTTGGGAAAACAGACCTCTGAGTGTTTTCAGCAAAAATTAATTATATTGGAATGAATGTGCCAGTTTTTTCTCCAAATAGCTAAATGTCAATAAGCTGGAAATAATTTGTCTTCTCGTGCACTTTGATGCTAGTGCAAATTCATGTATACACACATGTTTTTTTCAGGCTAAAACAAATTATCAAGGCTAACAACACTCACTGGCAATATACCAACTGAAGGAACTTTAAAAGGCTCAGTAAAGATTGATCTCAGAATGCCACTTTGGATTTAAGCCATCAGGAAGGTTATTACAGCTGTTCTTTGCAGTTTTTCTTTAGTGACCTCTACGGGAAGGACTGAAGGGTACAATCCATAACAGATGAAGTGGAGGTAAGTTTTGTTGTTGGGAAAGGAAACTTGACCAGCATCGGCCAAAGAATGGATGAAGGAAACCGGAGAAAGTACTCAAACTCAAGGTGTTTTGACTCCTAAAATTTACCTACATCTTTTGAGAAAGTGTTCTAAGTTTCAAAACATTCTTTGGGAATACTCAGAATTTCATGGCATCTCAGAGTATATAAAACTCTCTGTTCTTTTTCTTTTATTGTTAAATATAACATAATTCATTTGAAATAAATCGGTTGTTTTATAATTTCTATCCTCTTATCTATGTTACGTTCGCATATTGAAATATTTGTACCTATTTTACTTGTCTTTACTTGTGAATTTCTGGAATTGTATACTGTTAAAAAATTATAAAGCAAAGGATACAACTGGAAAAATCTAGTACAAATTGCTATGCTTTTATATCAGTAATAACTAAACTATTAAAAATTGTAATTAGATTATTTCTATATTGTGTTTTTCCTCTTTTCACCGTATTTCATATCTCCATGAATCATTATGGTTCACATATATGTGATTTAAATCTGTAGTATGTGTTCATGTTAACAAATATTATTTGCTTAGATTTCACATGATTTTCTAAAAATGAAGTTTAGATGTTAGGATTAATAAAGGGCTTAGAACTATATATTTCATAGTAAATGCTACATAAGCTTTGTTCAATAAATAAACTATATTGATAATTTTTATTAATATATTTGTATGATTAATTGTATTTCACCATCTTTAAATATTATCTTTTTTTTTTTTTT
>PVIC010047593.1:0-13812 GCA_004025085.1 Thryonomys swinderianus | reverse complement strand
CTGTTTTCTCTACCTCCACTAGTAGTAATCTGAAGAGAAGGTAGATGTTTTTTTCATCTTTCTCTGAAGCATCTTGGAGGCCACAGCCTTATTTGCTTTGTGAGAAAGATGGTTGTGTTTTAGGTGGCAGGCATATCATCTGGTCAATAGTAAATGTGATTATCTGTATTAATTCATTTGCTGGTTGCCTCTCTAGTATCCCTTGACCTTCATCTTCATAATAATATCTGATTTAGTTTCTAAAATCCAGTCTTTTTTCAACTTCAGATGTAGACATTTCTAGATACTACTTTACCTTTGGTCCTAGCAATGGAATGAATAGACTTTAATTAATCATCATGGCAAGTACTTGGTCACAGTACTTGATTCAGGGTTCACAAATGCCCTAGATAGGTCTACTCACAGTGAGTCTCGGTAGAATTGTTAGAAGAAAAGTATAATTTCTTTTTTTTTAATATGGATATGAACCAGAAAGCATATGAGCAGTTTCTGTGGTCATTTTGCCACCACATGTGGTAAGTTTTTGTCTAAGAAAAGAATCAACACAGAATAAGCAAAGATAAAGGTATGGAGGGAACAAAACCAGATCCTGCATCAGCTGCATGTCGGTCCAATAATAATCTTTGGCCAGTTGTTTACATACATTTCTATAATCTGAGCACTCTGAGAGACTGAATCAGGGCATTACAAGTTTGAGCCCAGCCTATGCAATTCAGTGATTAGGCAGTATTCTGTCCCAAAATAAAAAATATAAAAAACTGAGAGTGTAGTTCAGTGTGAAGGCCCCAGTCCAGTTCCCAGGACTGAAAGTAAATAATAATAACCTTTGACTTCTTAATTATGTTAACTAATGTTTTATTTTCCTTAATTATGTTAACTAATGGTAACTAATGTTTCTTAATTATGTTAACTAATGTTAACAAGTGCTTATTTTCAAGCACTTGTTTTTGTCACTTGTTATTGAAAAAGTTTCAACTGTTAGGCCATTTGAGAAAATTTATAGTATTTTGCAGAAAAAAACAGAAATATTTAGAATAAATGAGGTGCTTGATATTGCTGCCATGTTTTGGGTCAAATATATCAGTCCTAGAGTGTCATGTTTGCAATAGAATCCTATCCCAAAAAGGTAGGAAGAAGACAATGAGGTGACTGAGAGAAAAGAAAGAAATATAAATGTAAGTGGTTAATAAGTCATGTTCACTCTATCTGAAAATTAGTGAGTGAAAATAAAAACAGCAATGAGGCAGTACATTTGACTACCACCATATCTCAGAAGTTAAAACTGTTACAATGCCCAGGCCTGGTGAGAGTGTGATATGGCAGACTTCTATGTTGCTGCTACATATACAAATGTTTACCTTTTCTCTAGAAGGAAATTTGATGACTATCACAATTTTAAACAGGCATATCTTTTGACCCAACAATTATACTTTAAAATTTACTCCTAATAAATAATTGTATAAGTATACAATAGTGTCTTTACAAAGGTAGTTACAGTATTGTTTATATGAAAGAAATGAAAAATAATCTAAATGTTTATCAATAGCATATTGATTAAAATGGTACTGTGTTCAAATAATGCTTATATAGCCTTTAAACTTAATAGATTCAGAAGCTTTGCCATAGAAAAGCCCATGATTATTTTTGTTGAGAAGCAAAAACAATTTAGAGAGGAATGGTATGTATGACCTTATTTCCTTTGTAAGAATAAACGGCTCCACTTGAATAGATTTTGATGCATTTTAAAAGTCTGGAAGAATTATTTGATTTGGCTAAGAACTCCTTTGGTGGGAAACCCAATTCAAATGGATTAACATAGAAAAGAGATTTGTTAGAAGGACTAAGGTAGCTAATACTATGAAAGAAATTGCTTCATAAACCAAAGACCCTTTCTACAGAATTTGGGGGTTATATTATGGAATAAGATCTGAACACTTGCAGCCTTTCACTCTTTCTCTTGTACTGCAGACAGGATTTCTCCATACATGAGAGACATCCATAGATAAATATTTTATGACTTAACACAGAAGTGGAAAACAGATTCCTCTTTTGTGCTTCACTATAGAAATCTCAGAGAAGATTCTGGTTAGTCTTAGTTCATAGAAAAGTATTTGTATAGCCCCAAGGATATGTGTGGCCCCCAGGCCATGAATTAGAACTAGAGCTAGTCAATGAGTGAGATAGAGAGATTTTGGCTAAATGGAAGAAAGATTTTTCAAAGTCAGAATTTTCTAAGGATGGAATGGACCACTTCCAGAAATATAAAGTTTCACATAGGCTTAAAAAAGGCAGCTGATCACTTGGAGAAGGTAATAAACTCAAAATCAAAAAGGATATTGAACCAAGTATATTAGGTCCTTTTTCAAATGTAATTCTATGCTTTCTAAATGGTAATTTTTTAGATTGGATTTTTAGATTCATTTGTTTATATATTGCCAAACAAGTAGTTTTGACTTTTTCAGGCTGTAAAACTTCCTTTGCCTAAGGTACACATGAAATTCAGAAGAAAATGTTCTTGTTTTTAACTTTGCATTTTATTCTTCCTTTCATCTTTGGTATATGGTTAAATATAAAATAAATTGAATATTGTGTAGCATTAGTGTGGTGTACTTTAGTATCTATATTAAAATATTATCAGTATTTTCTTTGTTTTTTTAAGCCTCAAAATTGGCCTTGCCTATATCAACCACTTTTCACTAAAAGGTTAACAGTATATTACATTCCTATTTCTTGGCTCATATAAATAGTGGTGTGATGGGTATGGGGGTGTAGATGTCTCTTTGACATACTGGTTTCATTTCCTTTGGGTATTTATCCAGTAGTGGGATTGTTGATAATATGCTGGTTCTATTTTTAAGTTTTTTGAGGGGCTTCCATGTGTTTTTTTGCAGTATTATGTCATCTTTAGTCTTTTTCCTAATAGCCATTCTTACCGGGCAGGAAGATTCATAATAGGAGCAAGTTTAGTTGAGAGAGGACTCGTTACTTTTTCTACTCTCTGGAATGTGAATGTGATAGTGAGAACTCAGTCATCATCTTGGTTCACGAGGTGACTTTGGGACAATGTTAAAGGTGGTGAAGACAGAATTCGTTAAAGACGCTTTTGTGCAAGTTCCATGTTAGCTTTTCACAGAAGAGAGTGAACCTTCCATGGTTAAACTTTGTAAATATTTAAATGTTTATGCTGTTCCTGATATGATAAATCTGTTTATTATTATTTGTGATTCCATAAACACTGACTATATTGACAGCGTGGGTAGAAGGAATAGGCACATGGGAGTAGAGCTTCTTTAGCCTGATGATTGCTTAACTTGCTTCCAGGGAGCGGTCTCAGACATGAGGGAAAATGTAACTCTGCTAACAGTAGCTAATATGTTCTATGTTTATTCAAAACACATAAAAGATAATTTAAATAGTTCATTTCAGTAAAAATAGGACAGAATGTCCACTGTCAATGATTTCTTAAATGAAGAGTATTGTAGTTTAATCAACAATGACTACATTTATACAGAAAAACTGTTCTATTTGGTATAGTGTATATACCATGAGATATTTTTGCTTCAGTTTGTTTTTTCTTTCTTTCTTTCTTTTTTTTTTTTGAGACAGAATTTGCTGTGCAGTTCAGGGTGGCCTCAGACTTGTGGCCATCCTCCTACTTAGCCTCCCAAGTTCTGAGATGACAGGCAAATGCCATCTATGGTTGGTTTAACTGATCTTTTAAAAACCTCATGTAAATACCAGAAAATGTAGTGGCAACAGATTTTTTTTTTTTACTAAGAACCTAAGATTCAAAATAATCAGAGGGAACATTCTCTTTCCTTGCCTTTTTTAAGCTACCAGTGGCTGCTTGTATGTCTTGGCTTGTGGCCCCTCCCTCTGTCATCAAAACACATCACTCCAGTCTTTGCTTCCTTCAGCACATTGTCCTCCCCTCTGATTCCGATTTTCCTGCCCCCCAATAATTTAAGATAGTTTCCCCTTTCAAGAACCTTAAGTACACCTGTAAAGCCCATTTTTTTCCCTAGAAATTCCCATTGTGAGCCAAGTCCTATCAGAACTCCATGGCACAACATTTTTATCAAGGCCCTTTTCTAATTGAATGCTCATGGTTCTTTGGAGGAGTTTACCTCAAAGATAAAGAAAAACTCAAGCTTAGTTACTAATTAGTTCAGTATACAGGTGAAAGTAGTTTTCCTTGAAAGACAGAACCACTGTCTATCATATCCTTTGACAAATGCATTTATCTTTGGTTTCCCTGGTCCATCCTTCTCCCCCAATCATAACTGCTCCCTTACTGCATTTTGAAACCATTAAGCTTTAAATTTTATGAAATCTTCTTTTTTCTTTTAAGAATTATCATCTGTGACTTTGTCACATTACTCCTCTTTAGAGCATGAACTTTATGCAACGTGCATATTAGTTACTATTTTGACCCAGGGACTGTGTACATCTCTGCCATCATTCATGACTTTGCCAGTATAATTTGCTGGAGTTACAGAGTAGTTTCATAACTTGGCTATTTCAGGTTTATCTTTATAGTTATAAATGGAATAATATTCAAACTAAGCAAGTCTTATTAAACAGGATAATCTGTTAAAAAGGAATTAACGAGGATGTTTTCTGATGATAAAAAGGAAATGGTTTCAGAATTTTATCGACAAAAAGATAAGTTTAAAAAGAAGAAAGGTTAATTGTAGAAACAAACAACCTGGACCTTAAAATCAACAAGAAAGCTGGGAACATGAGAACACTTATATTCTTAACCTTTCTACACAGGCACTGTGGAAGAAATTCTGATAGCACCCTAAATATATGTGTGTTTTAAATTAATTGTTTTCTAGAATTTTCTTTCAAGCATGATTTGAGAATATCATGATACACGTGTACTTTTGTGAAGTACATCCTGCTGAATCAGAACATAATTCAAGCTTATCATTATTATGATTTTGTTCTATCACAAAATATTTCCCCCTATAAAAGTACACAGAAGGATATATGAGAGAAATTTCTCATGAGGAACAATATTTTAAAATGAATAGTTTTAACTCCAGAATTTGGAAGAAGTGCTAAAATTTAACAGGTTTCCACTAGATGGCGAGCATAGACTTTAAATTTCTCAGTGACATCAAACAATGTATCCTTCTATGAGACAGCTGCACTTGTAACAAAAAATGATAAAGGCACTGATTCACAAATTTAGCCTAATTTAGAATCAAGATATTAAAGTGAAACTGAAAATTCATTGTGATATATAAAGTTTCATTTGGAGGATATATATATTCATTCATTTATTTGATGAATACTACATATTTCCTATATGTTTTCATACTTTTATTTATATTTTCTGGTAATTATATGAGGCTTCTAAAAGATCAGTTAAACCAGACATAGGTTAGGTATTTTTATTAGTTTTATTTTGGAGATTATAAAACTGATGTTTATAGTTATTAAATAATTTTTTGGTCCAACAAAGACAGATACAGATTGAGACCCTACATAGCTGTTTTAGAGTTTGGTCCCATAATTACTCTGTCTTGGTGCTTAACATACATAAATTATAGCAAACCAGTATTAGACACAGTAGTGCATCACATTTAAGAATATTGTATTTTATTCTTGTAGACATTAGCAGGGTTACATCTTCTGGCATCATCTTTAAGAAAGACTATATAAAGAAATAAAAATGTTTACAAATATACTATATTAGAGCACCTAGGTCTATACAGTGTTGGTTATCTTACACAAATGGAAGATGAAAAGAAATAACATGCAACTGCAAATATATATCTGGATATGGTGGTGCACATCTGTAATCCCTGCACTTGGGAACCTGAGGCAGGAAGATCATCATTAGTTTGGGGCCTGGACACCACAGTGAGTTCAGGGCCAGCCTGAACTACATAGCAAGGCTCTGTCTCGAAAAAAAACAAACCAAACCAACCAAACCACTGCAAATATAGAGTCCAATAGAAAATGTACACACACTTCAGAGAAGTAAAATATAAATATTTTAATACTAAATTTATTGAGACATCATGAGGTGATGACCTTTGGCCTCTATAATGATAAGAGGTGCTCAAAGTGGTGGCCATTAGCTTCCAGACATTTATTAGTATGGAAAACTGCTGGTTGGGCAGCCTTGGTCCTTGAGATTTTTGCACATGCATTTTCAGTTTCTTCACTAATGGCCTCCCAGATAGTGGATTTTCTGCAAGGTACGACATCCTCTAGGGTCCCCTGTACAGGCTAACTTCAACTGTTGAAAAAAATCATACTGTTATTCTCTTTGCGAAATATGATAAATTTTTGCAGCAGACTGTATGCAGAGGAAGTACAACCTGTAGAGAGAAACAGAATGAAAGTGAGAGAAATGTATGTGTATACATGAAAACACATGAAGAAATTACCTGTAAAATGTCAACATTTCGGGCTGGAGATTTAGCTCAGTGGTTCCAGCGCCTGCCTCGCAAGCGCAAGGTCCTGAGTTCGATCCCGGTAACCACATACAATGCTGGGCGTGGTGACTCACGCCCACCAACAGTCAACCAGCAATCAGCACCACATACCACAGTGCCGGAGTGGTGGCTCGCGCATGTCATCCCAGCACTCAGGAGGCAGAGACAGGAGGATTGCTGAGTTCGAGGCTTGCCTGGGCTCCATAGTGAGCTCAGGGCCAGCCTGAACTACAAAGCTAGACCCTGTCTCAAAAAAAAAAAAAAAAAAAAAAAAGTCAACATTTCAGTAACAGAAGCTATTTTTTGTTATGCTTTTGCTGTGAAAGAATTTTATACGAATATTGAAAATTGGAAGGCAAAAAGGTAAAGCAACAAATGAAATAAAAAGTCAAATCCAAAGTCAAGTAAACTAAGATATAAAACAGTATTTTAAAATCTAATGAATATATTTAAAAAGGATCAGAAGAGCCAGTTAACATTTAAATTCATGTGACAGTAGAAAGTTACAGCATCAGTGAATGAAAGCAAGATTGAGATAAAAGCAATTAGGAAGAGGCTGATAGGCATGAGTGATTGACAAAACAATTGGCATCTCCAAAGAAGACAACAGATGGTGAAGAAATGTATTCAGAGATTTAATAATGGGAAATTTTTTATAAGGTACATACATGCAACAGGAAAATTGATACCACATTATCAACATTGTGAAGTTGCCTTTTTGTTATTAAGGATTAAAAAAAGAATTCTAAGATGGGTGCAGTGATGCAGGCCTATAATTCCAGCACTTGGGTGGCAGAGGCAAGAGAATCACTGCGAGTTCAAGGCCAGCCTGAGTTACAGAGTGATTTCAAGGCCAGACTGCATAGCAAGACTGTGTCTAAAAAAAACCAAGTAATAATTCTTTAAGTTAATTTATAAAGGAACAATTCAAACTTTCATCAGACTTTTTACATGCGTGTTTAATTCTGGTAATAGTGGGGAAATGTCTATCATCTTTTTTTCTTTGAGATAGGCTTTCACTTTGTAATTCAGGCTGGCCCTGAGCTCACTATGTAGCCCAGGCAAGCCTGGAACTCAGCAATCCTCCTGTCTCTGCCTCTCGAGTGCTGGGATTACAGGCGTGAGCCACCACACCCTGCACTATGGTATGTGGTATTGATTGCTGGTGGACATGAGTCACCATACTCAGTATTGTTGTATGTAGTTACCAGGGATCGAACCAGGGATTTTGCACTTGCTAGGCAGGTGCCAGGAACCACTGAGCTAAGTCTCCCGGTCTGCCTATCATATTCTTAATACTATATTCACACAAGTTATTTAAATATGAAGGATGCAGAGAATGCACATGTATGAGCTCTTGAAAAAGAGAACACCAATGCACTAAGCTTTCGTTACATAATGTTCAATTAATCAAGAAATTAATAATCAAACAGAATTAGAGAATCCAGAAATGGAGATACAAGATCCAGTGAGAACAGTGATATCCAAGGAGAGCAGTGGCGGTGCATTTCTTGGAGTTACAGGAGGAGGAAGGTGTAAATTCTTCACAGAACTCAGTAGAGTGGAACATTCAGAAGTATTGATCAGTCTGAGTGCACTGTAGTAAGTGCTACGGTGTCCATAGCACAAGGGCTAAATCTACTTAGAGTGACTGCAACCTAAGACTTGAAGATGAACATCCAAAAGACAGAGAGGACAATTCTATAAAGGGGGAACAGAGTGCAAGGCGAGCAGCTTGAGTTAGCGATGTTTGATGACTGCTGAGGCATGTGAAAATGGCAGGTGGGGAGCCCAGAAAGTCATGTGCAGCTCAGGAAGGGATACCAAATACTGCTTGAAGGCTGTGGTCTTAGTCTTCTTGACATTGAAGGGTTTTAATCTGAGAAGTAACTAATTTTCACATTAAAAAGTTGCTGCTGGAGGATGCAGCAGGAGGGCCAAGGAGTTTCTTCTCTGTTGGTAGAAAGTTTCAATTTTGCAAGATGAATAAATTCTAGAGATCTGCTGCCTAACATGGTTTCTATTAGTAATATTCTAGTGTTTTGCACGGAAACCTCTTAAAGCACAGATTTCAGATCAAGTGTTCTTACTATGACACAAAACAGAATACACAGCCGGGTGTGGTGGCTCACGCCTGTAATCCTAGCACTTGGGAGGCAGAGACAGGAGGATTGCTCAGTTCGAGGCTTGCCTGGGCTCCATAGTGAGCTCAGAGTCAGCCTGAACTACAAAGCAAGACCCTGTCTCAAAAAAAAAAAAACAGAATACACAAAGGGATACAAAGAATCTTTAAGAAGTAATGGACACTACCTTGGTTGTGGACCTGGTCTCATGGAGGTATGCATATAACCAGCGTCATCAAATTGCATTCATGATTATCAGTATAAGTTTTAATTTTTTCCTGTTTTGTTTTATCTTGGTCTCTCAATTATATTTCATTAGAGCAGTTAAACATTCATTGAAGTAACAGCTTGGAGAGATTTGTGAAATTTGCACAAAATTGTGATGTGATTAATTGTATGAAGCTGTTTAGGAGCAGTTTGCCAGAAACAGGACAGAGGCTTTTTCTGTCAGTGTACAGGCACTGGGTGGCACCCAGCCGAGGGAGAGACCTGCATCCTGAAGCCCTATGATGCTGCCTCACCTGTATTCTCTTCTATACAGCAATTCAGTTTTTTTTTTTTTGAAACAACAGTTAGCGTTTAGCATTATGGTTCTTATTGTGCCTTTGTTTTGGATGTGTTTTGATTTTGATATAGTTGCTTCATTTTGTTTTATTTAGTAGATCTTTTGCAGCTTTACACATAGTAACATACTGAGTTAATGTGTTATCAAATTCATATAATTTATCGTCTTTGATCATAGTTTTCATGTAACTTCATTCTTGCCAATGTAGATATTCACATATTATTTGAGAAATCCATACAATTTTTTTACTCCAGTTAATTGAAAAGAACACAGGACTCAATAATACAACTGTTATTACTATATTTTAGGTATTTAATTGGGATTACAGGATCATGGCTGAGGAAGATCAGAGAAAACGAGACTTGTAAAATCTATAGTGAGAGTGTTTTTCAAATTTCAATGTGAATATGAATAATTGCAGATTCTGAGGTAGGACATAGGGATGTGACCTGTGATTCTGCAGTTTTTTTTTGTATTTTATCAGTGTATGTTTGCAGTAGATTTATTGTGAGAATCATTGTACAGATATAATGTATCTTGACCATTTCAATTCCTTTACTCCCCCATCCTTTCTTTTCTCCCTTCTTGTGTATTTTAAAAAAGCGTAAATGGGCCAGGGATTTAGCTCAGTGGTTCTGGTGTCTGCCTCACAAGCTTAAGGTCACAAATTCCATCCTCGGTACCACATACCACAGTGCTGAACGTGGTGGCTCATGCATGTAATCCTAGCAATTGAGAGACAGAGGCAGGAGGATTGCTGTGAATCTGAGGCCAGCCTGGGCTCCATAGTGAGCTCAGGGCCAGCCTGAACCACAAAGCAGGACCCTATCTCAAAAAAAAAAAAAAGCCTAAAATTGTTAGGCCAATGTCACTGATCTACAGAAAACATGTTTTGGCAGCAAGGTACTACGGTACAAGTAAAAATACCTAAATATGTACAATTATAATTTTGTTTGGTTACCATGAATCCAGTAGGAAAAGCCCTTCATGTAGTATTATGACTTGTATTTAAATGTCCCTCTAAAGCCTCGTGCACTTATAGGTGGGCTTTTCAGAGAGGGTTAGAGTCAAGGTATGTTATACTGGGATTAAGGGGATGTGGCCCTAAGTTAGTCCAGGATTGGAATTTGCATAGTTTTGACCATAGCTGAATGGATTTGCTAAAGACAGAAGCCCCACTCTGGGTGTGGGTGGCACCATCCGAAAGGCTTATAGTTTTCATGGGATAAAAGGCTAAGAGAGGTTCACTGCTTACTGCTTTGCTGCCTCTTCTGCTTGCCACGCAATGGACTGTTTCTCCTCTGCCATGCTACCTTGCCTTGGAGCCAGCCAACTATGGAATAAAACTACAGACTGTGAGGTGAAACAGACCTTTCTTCCTTTAACTTTGGATGTTAGGCATTTTGTCTCATCAATGAGAAAAATAACTCAGACATATAGTATAGCATTTACATTAAAAGCAGGCTATTCACTGAGTGTTACGTTGTTTTTATGAATCAATGAAGTTCTATGAAATCATGTGTTTTACCTCACATATCATGAGGTAATGTCACGTTCGTATCTGGACTTGTGGTTCTTGGGGGTCGGTTTTAGTATGTAAGCCAATTTGGTTACTAGCTTTACCAGTATAAAGAAAAATGAGTATTTCTGTTCAGTTATAGATATTTTGAGGCACCTAAATGTAAAAATACAGCAGCTTTTATACTGAAATTGTGATTTAATTAATTTAAATTAATTTGGAAGAAAAAAACCCATTTGAAATGTGTAACAATATTCTAAGTTCAGATTTAATTTGCATTTAGCTCTTATAGGAGTTTGGGATAAATGTAAGACTTTCTAGTGGAACGAGAAAGTTGGAAGTGGAATGAATTTATTCAAAAACATTTTGTTATCCAAGTGAATAGCTACTACTTTGTTTATAAACTACAGTGGTGTTTGTAACCAGTGGTTTTGATATGCTTATAATTTAAGTACAATTTTCCCATTTCTGATAAGCAAGTTTGTTACAGTTGCAAGGGAGCAAGTTCTATTTCCCTTTTCCTCTCATTATCTCACACATACCCTGAGAGTAATTGTGTGATAGACTCCTATGACCAATGTGATACAATATTCTTCCTTTGCCATTTGTGTCCTTTGTCACACTGAAAAAAGCATCAGAAAAGTATGAAGTACACATTTTCTCCTGAAAATATCATAGCTACCCCTTCCCTGTTGACATGTATCAAGATTCAGGCAACAAAAATCACTCTTTTTATGGTGCATAGGAGTGTTATTTTGGCCTTACTCATTCTTTTTTTCCTCTTTTTTGTTTTTGAACATCTGCAACTCCCTCAGGATTGTGCTGTGCACTAAAAATAAAACAACTACAGCTGATGATTCACCTCGTTTTCACTGAGTCAGGGCTATAGATTCTAGGGAAGAATGACATAAGAGTGTTGTAAAAATGGCAAAGAAGTTGCTGAATTTGAACTGAATTCAGAAGATGATCATAGTGGCTGCTTATGCCCCATACTGAGCCTATATCTGAAAGCTCTAACTTCTCTAGATTTTATTTGGAAAAGTCAACTTAATGTTGTATCATTACAGACATAATAATTACCTGAATCCTAGAGGATTCTGTATGTGAAATTCTTTGCCATACATGCTTGCATAAGAAATAAGTTTTGTTTAAAACAGATTAGCAGATCATATCCCCCAAAACCAACGTCACTGAAGATAACATTTATGATGAATTCTCAATATAAATCAATCCCCATTATGGAAAAAAGAAATTAAAATTCCACGTAAAGAAACTATTATCCAATATAGATTTATAAATAGGGAGATAATGGAATATGCAATCTTGTCAGTAGTATGACTGTAAAATTTCATCCTTAGAAATTAATTTCTATTGACCTCACAGGTTTTTGGCATTTTAAATATTTCACACTAAAGTATAAATATGCTTTTAAGGCACAGTACATTAAAAATGCAGAAACTGGATTTGTGACTGACTTGAAGGCTATATTCAAATAGTGCCTAAGGTATACCTAGTTATGTTCCTTTGAAGTGTTGAATTGAACATTAAAAAGCTTTTTATTAAAATGACATACTCAGTAAATTGACAAATGATGAAGTTGGCAGACATAGCTAATATGCTGAGGGATAAAATTAGCATCTAAATTATCCTAATGATTAACTGGAGTGAGAGATGAAAGGTCAGATTTAAGGTCAGAAATGAAATTTTCTAACACTAATTATAAAGTGTTTCTTTTTTTTTTCTTTTTGCTTTTTGAGACAGAGTCTCGCTTTGTAGTTCAGGCTGGCCCTGAGCTCACTATGGTGCCCAGGCAAGCCGCAGCGAACTCAGCAATCCTCCTGTCTCTGCCTTCCGAGTGCTGGGATGACAGGCGTGAGCCACCACGCCCGGCATTGTGGTATGTGGTGTTGATTGTTGGTGGGTGTGTCTCCACGCCCAGCATTATATGTGGTTACCGGAGATCGAACTCAGGACCCTGCTCTTGTGAGGCAGGCGCCGGAACCACTGAGCTAACCCTCCGGCCCAGTGTTTCATTTTTTTAAGATAACAAATAACCAAATTTGTGCCTAATATAGTACATTAAAAAAAACGAATATTGTTGAGAGTAAATTTAAAGTAGGTTGACAGTGTGTTATAGTTGTGAACGCACCTGTCTTCCAAGCCCCAAACTCATAATGTTATGATTGTTCTAACCAGAAAGGAAACAATATCTTCTCTTACCCAGAAGACACATCTGGTGGATTGTGTTTAATTCTGGATATCACATTTTGAAAATTACTGACAGACTAGAGTATACATAGAGAAAACTGAGTTGAACCAAGTAGTAGCATACTTGAAAGACTGGAAGCTGTATAAAATGGAAAGAAACTTTGATAAGCTTAATTTTATCTTTAAATAGTTGAAAGATTGTTGTATTGAAGAATTACATTTATTCTGGGAAGCCCAAGAGGCATACTAGAAGAGAAGTGTGAGATGGATGGGGATACTTTTTTGGTGTAATACTCTCTTGTTTTTAAGATAATTATATGTTTCTTTATGTCATACATAAAATTTATGTATTACTATATTTATTATGTATTTACTGTATTACTGTTTTTGGATCTTATAGGGGATATTCTGTATTTGATGCTGTCTGTTATTGCTTACAAACATCTTAAAGGGGCTCATGGTACAGTTAATAGTAGGACACAAGGTAGGTGCTTGGAGCCAGGATAAACAGGGCAAGGAGGAGAAGTAATTTTATAAGGGATTTTTTCTATGAAGTTTCTACTAAGAGTCAGCCTGTGTTATATGAGGGGATAAAGTGAAGAAAGGAGTATGATGCAAGGTGTTATAGAATAGCTTTCATTCGTTTGATCTTCAACAAAATACTATGTGCAAGGTCTTATACTAGGTACTAGAGATATAAAGTGAATATAATGTAATTTCTGCCCACTGGAGCTCACATCCAGGTAGTGGCGATGTACATATAGGCAGAAAGCAAATAATTTTTTCTTCTTTGGGATTATTAATTAATCTGGTGGCAGAAATTTCAAAGCAGCCTAACATTCAGGCTCTGGCATGGGCACTACCAGCTGCCTTTACCCATATTTATAATGAGGTACTTTTAACCATATTAGAAGCAAAAAGGAGAACAGAAAAATTTGAAAA
>PVIC010047592.1:0-14008 GCA_004025085.1 Thryonomys swinderianus | reverse complement strand
TTTTTTTTTTTTTTTTTTGCAGCAGGGCTGGAACAGGCCAGATAGGAGGTCGGGGATTGAACTCAAGACCTTGCACAGGCCAGGCAGGTGGTGGCACCACTGAGCTATGCGCACTTGGGAGGTTTGGCGACAGGATGGAGTTGGAGGCCATCTAGATAACTCAGTGACATCCTCTCTTAATAAAAAGGGCCAGGACTGAAGCTAGTGGGGGAGCAGCATGTGATGGCCCTGGGTTCAATCTGCAGCAAGACAAGGAAAGAATATTCCTGGCAGGCTGCCGGGGGCCCTCTTGGTAACGTCTACATGAAGACATGGAGGGACCAAACAGGCATCAGAATGTGCGCATGCGTGCAGGGCAGCACTGAGGCTCAGGGAAGGGAAGGCACTGGCTTGTCACTGACTGAGCTGGGTTTGAGACACTGAAGCTCATTCCCTCACAAAGACTCTGTCCATGTTCTTCCATAGACCCGTATCAGACTTTCTTGGATCCAGGGTTTGGCCGTAAATTAGAGATGACAAACGACACTGAGGGGTGCAGTGAAGCTCAGTTGTTGAGTGTGCACTTGGCTTTACAGTGAAGACCCGTGTGTGTGTGCTCACGCATAGGGAGGGAGAGAAGAAGGACAAGAAGGGGCAACAGAGAAGACTGCACCGGCAGCAGCGAAGAAAACAGAGGCAAGATGACTGGGAGCAACTATTTGCAAATCATATATGTGATAAAGAAGTTGGTTCCAGGGCTGGAGATTTAGCTCAGTGGTTCTGCCGCCTGCCTAGCAAGCGCAAGGTCCCTGGTTCGATCCCAGCAACCACATACAATGATATGATATTATTGGGCGGGGTGACTCATGCCTACCAGCAATCGGTACCACACTCCACAATGCTGGGTGTGATGGCTCATGCCTGGAATCCCAGCACTTGGGAGGCAGAGGCAGGAGGACTGCTGAGTTTGAGGCTTACCTGAGCTACACAGTGAGCTCAGAGCCAGCCTGATCTACAAAGTGAACCCTGTCTCAAAAAAAAAAAAAAGGTGGTTCCAGAATCTATAAAAACTGCCTATAATTTGCCAGGTGAATCCTGTAATCCCAGCACTCGTGAGGCTGAGGATGGAGCCTCATGGTGAGGTCAAGGGTGGCCTGGGCCACACAGTTGGCTTTGTATCTAAATCAAACTAAACCAAACCTACTCCCTGCCAAGGAAAGATAAAAAAAATTAATGTTTATAACTCAAACAAACCAATAACGAAATAGGCAAAAGATCTGACCAGATGTTTCACCAAAGAAGATGCACAAATGCCTACTATGCACATGAGACAACACCTAACATCATTTTTTTTTTTTTTTTTTTTTTGAGACAGGGACTCGCTTTTGTAGTTCAGGCTGGTCCTGAGCTCACTATGCAGCCCAGGCAAGCCTCGAACTCAACCATCCTCCTGCCTCTGCCTCTGGAGTGCTGGGATTATAGGTGTGAGCCACTACACCCGGCACTAACATCATTTTTTAGTAGATAAACTCAAATACAAACCATATGATTTCCTCCCCTTCCTCCGAGAAGAGCTGTAGTACAGAGAAGGATGAAAGGAACCTGGAACCCTCGTGTATTGCTGTTGACATGTAAAATAATAGTTATTTTGGAAAACAGTTTGGCATTTTTTTTTTTGGCGATTTCTAAATAGAATAGTTAAATTTACAATATGACCCAGCAATTTTACTTTTGCAGATCTGCTCAAGGGAAGGGCTAAGCAAAGCCTTCTCCAGGGTGGACTTCCCCACAGCATTGTTCATAATAGGAGGAAAACCCCAATGAGAACCCCCATGCCAATTAACTGGTAAATAATATGCCATACATGCCTACAGTGGGGAACTACTTAGCAATGAAAAGAAATGAACTGACAGGGCCAGAGGGTTAGCTCAGTGGTTCCGGCGCCTGCCTCGTAAGCGCAAGGTCCTGAGTTCGATCCCTGGTAACCACATATAGTGCTGGGCGTGGAGACACGCCCACCAACAGTCAACACTGCATACCACAATGCCGGATGTGGTGGCTCACACCTGTCAACCCAGCACTCGGGAGGCAGAGACAGGAAGATCGCTGAGTTCGCGGCGGCTTGCGTGGGCACCATAGTGAGCTCAGGGCCAGCCTGAACTACAAAGCGAGACCCTGTCTCAAAAAGCAAAAAAAAGAAAAAAAAGAAATGAACTGACAAATTTCTTTTCTTTTTGAGACAGGGTCTCACTTTGTAGTTCAGGCTGGTCCTGAGCTCACTCTGCAGCCCACGCAAGCCTCGAATTCATCAATCCTCCTGCCTCTGCCTCCCAAGTGCTGGGATTACAGGCTTGAGCCACCAAACCCAGCATTTGTGGTATGTGGTACTGATTTCCAGTGGGTGTGAGCCACCACGCCCTGTATTGTTGTGTGTGGTTACCGAGATCGAACCAGGGACCTGCGCTTGCTAGGCAGGTGCTGGAACCACTGAGCTCAATCTCTGGCCCCTGAAGTGACCAATTTTACAACATGGATCAACTTCAAATTTATTGTGCTAAGCAACAGAAGTAATAAGAAAAAGACTGGATATTGTATAACTCCATTATAAATGTCTAAAAAAGACAGACAAAGAGAAGTGAGAGTAGGAGCTGACTACAAACAGGCATAAGGATCTGTTAATTTTTATGATTATCTATTTAGAGACAGGGGCAGGGTCTCACCATGTAATCCAGGCTGGGCTTGAACTCATAGAGATACTCCTTGCTCTGCCTTCTCAAGAGCTGGGATGGCAGGTATGCACTATTACATCCAGCTGGATCTACTCATTTTTAAAACACGAGTCGTGGCTGGGTGTGTTGGCACACACCTGTGAGCACTTGGGAGGCTGAGACCATAGGACAGGGGGCTGGAGGCCATTCTGGACTACATAGTGAGGGCCTGTCTGAAGGACAAAACGGACAAAAAATAAAACTGAACTGTGATGCCTATAGCTTTGTGAATTTACTAAGGAACAATTGAACTGTAAATTTAATTAGATCTCAATAAAGCTCTTTTTAAAAAATGCAGGAAGAACAAATCTAAACTTGCAAACAAAAAGAAGGAAGGAGAACCCTGCACAGAACCGTACAAGCAGCAGTGAGGAAGCCAGCGACACCCTGGTCACATCCTACACAAGAGACGTGATGTCCTCGATGCCTGACAGATGCACAGGCTGGGAGAGGAGATGTCATTAAAATGCCGGGCAGTGAGGGGGTAACACAAAGAGCAAGGCTCTGATGACTCATTTAGAGAAGGGGAGCGGGCCAGGGGAGAGTTCTTGGGAGGTCACGTCCGCTGTGTTTGGATAAAGCGCCTCCGGAAGCCGTGGAAGCCTGCAGTGCAGTGGGCGGAGGAGAGGAAGTGGGTATTTAGGCGCCAGCGCCTCTGGAGGCGAGTAGGCCTGGGGCTAAGGTGCTCTCTCTGGAGTGGTCGAGTGATTAGGGACCCGGTCAGTTCCCCTGAGGGAGGCACAGGCCTGCAATCTCAGCCCCGTGGAGGCTGAGGCCGGGTGATGGCTGTAAATTCAAGGACATCTTGGACTACATAATGAAAGCCTCTCTGAAAAAGCCAAAACCAAACCGAACAGAAAACCAAAAAGAAAATCAAAAAAGTCAAAGAAGACAGTAAAGTCAAATAGCATGAAAGATTTGAGTCCAAGATTATTTTAAACTGAGCGTGGTGGTGCATGCCTATAATCTCAGTATTCTAGGAGAACCAAATATTCGAGCTAGCCTGGGCAGTTTAGCAATTCAGTGAGATCCTATCACAAAAAGGATAAAAAGGTCTGGTGAGATAGCTTATTTGGAGGGCCTTGGGTTCAATCCCCACTACTGGAAAACGAACAAAAAGAGGTCTCCCTTAGAGCAAGCCCTTCCTTTGAGAGCCCCCTCCCAGCTCTTTGAAAAATGAAGATTACTTCTCATCTCTTAGAAAATAGTTTTGGCCAAAAGAGAAGGTGCAGTTGGGCAAGGAGGCGCAGGCCTAGAACTGTAGCACTTTTAGAGGCTGAGGCAGGAGAATGGCTAGCCTGGGTACAGATTCAGTTCAAGGACGCCTGAGCGACGCAGCAAGAGCTTGTCTCAAAAACACACAACCCCAACCAACTGACCAAAACAAACCAAAACCAAAATAAACCAACAAACAAAAAAACCCCAAGGATTAGGGATGTAGTTTAGTACGAAGGCCCTGAGTTTGATCCCCGGTACTGCGACTAAAGAGAAGCTGCGGCAGTAAAGGCCTGATGTCTCTCTGACACCAAACTCCAGGGGTTGTTGAAAATGGTTTCAGTGAAGTGTGGCCAGTCGGGAACTTACATGACAAGATCCTGCCAAGTCAGCAGAGCCAAGAGTTTGCGCGGGGTGTTGTCTTCCAGGAATGCGGAAGCTCCAGGGCTGTCAGCAGAGAGAAGAATTTAAGGGAGCAATTCTGAGGTAATTAGTTTATTTCTGGGCGCTCTACTGCTGAGCTGCAGGCCGCGCCCGAGGTTGCTGGTTTCCTAGTTTTCACCTGCTGCTGTGAACCAAGTGAGCCTTATCTAGCGCTGGGTTTAGAAGTTGACTGAAAGGGCCGGAGATTTAGCTCAGTGGTTCTGGCTCCTGCCTCACAAGCGCAAGGTCCTGAGTGCGATCCCGGTGACCACATAGAATGCTGGGCATGGTGACTCACGCCCACCAGCCATCAATACCACATACCACAGTGCCGGGCGTGGTGGCTCACACCTGTCATCCCAGCCCTCGGGAGGCAGAGGCAGGAGCATTGCTGAGTTCGCGGTGGCTTGCCTGGGCTCCATAGTGAGCTCAGGGCCAGCCTGAACTACAAAGTGAGACCATCTCAAAAAAAAAAAAAAAAAAAAGTTGACTGAAAAAGCCACTTACATATCCTGTACTTATTTACACCAGAGGAACCCACTGAAAACAGATTTTAGATACTTCCCTCAGCATTTTAAGGTAGTCATTAGTAATGGTTATGAAGGTTGCAACACAATGAAAAAATACCTACAATATATTAGATGAAAACTGCAAGACCCAAGGTCACATCTATACTGTAGTTATGACCATGCAAAGAAAGATACACATGGCCCAAAAACCTGGAGGAAATGCAGAAGAGATGGAGGTACAAATTATTTTAGGGACACCCCCCTATTTCCCAAAATTTCTTTAAGGTGGTTATTTACTAAGGTGTGTTTAAAAAGGTAAAATAGGCCATGTGTGGTGGTGCATGACTATAATCCCAGCACTCAGGAGGTTGGGGCAGAGGGATTATTAAGAATTTGAGACCAGCCTAGGCTGTATTGTGAGTTCAAGGCCAGCCTGAACTGCAAAGCAGAATCCTGACTGAAACAAAAAAGGTGACATTTAAAAGGTGAAATTCCAGGGCCAGAGATTTAGCTCAGTAGTTCCGGTGCCTGCCTCGCAAGCACAAGGTCTTGAGTTCGATCCTCGGTAACCACAATGCTGTGTGTAGTGATTCACGCCTACCAGCAATCAATACCACATACCACAGTGCCGGGCGTGGTGGCTCACACCTGTAATCCCAGCACTCAGGAGGCAGAGACAGGAGGATTGCTGAGTTCGAGGCTTGCATGGGCTACATAGTGCGTTCACAGGGCCAGCCTGAACTACAAAGCAAGACCCTGTCTCAAAAAAAAAAAAAAAAGTGAAATTCCAGCTTCCTGTACTGTGATGGTCGCTGGTGGGAGCTTGGGCCTCTTCTGCACACAGACATGCAATGTGGGGCTCCAGCTGAGAGGGCCAAACCTGGTTCTTCATGAAGACTGGGCGTCTCCAAGAGGAAAGACAGAAAAGAAACATGCTGGAGGAGTGTTCTCTCTACCAAAGGAAAGCAATCTGGATCAAAGGCAAACAGCCTTCCCGTAGGGGAGGGCTCGCTCCACTTCAGAGCTGTGGGAGGGGCTGTCTGGGGGCGTCCACTTCCGTGTCACCTCCCCTAGGTGACACCTCTCTTTGAGTCACTGTTAGAAATCTGTGGAAAGGCAGATTCACTCTGAAAGCGAAAACAGCTCATTGGGAAGAGATCAGAACAGAAGATAGGGAAAGAAGACGGAAATGATAGTGAAGCAATCTTTTTGGTTAGCAAAAGCTCTGCTAGTGAGCTCCAAGCTCAGCCCAGGGGCCACACATTTCTAGGAGTGCAGGCAATTTAGTACTAGGAACACAGGATTAACAGCAATGGATGTCCTTTTTTTTCTAGTTTTTTGAGACAGGGTCTTGCTTTGTAGTTCAGGCTGGCCCTGAGCACATTGTATAGCCCAGGCAAGCCTCAAACTCACAGCAATCCTCCTGCCTCTGTCCCCTACATACTGGAATTACAGGTGTGAGCCACCATGGATATTCTTTTTTTTTTTTTTTGAGACAGGGTCTCGCTTTGTAGTTCAGGCTGGCCCTGAGCTTACTATGGAGCCCAGGCAAGCCTTGAACTCAGCAATCATCCTGCCTCTGCCTCCCAAGTGGTGGGATGACAGGCGTGAGCCACCACACCGGCACTGTGGTATGTGGTATTGATGGCTGGTGGGCGTGAGTCACCACGCCCAGCATTGTATGTGGTCCCCGGGGATCGAATTTAGGACCTTGTGCTTGTGAGGCAGGCGCCAGAACTACTGACCTAAATCTCCGGCCCATGGATATTCTTTTTTTTTTTTTGCTTTTTGGAGACAGGGTCTTGCTTTGTAGTTCAGGCTGGCCCTGAGCTCACTACGGTGCCCAGGCAAGCCGCCGCGAACTCAGCAATCCTCCCGTCTCTGCCTCCCGAGTGCTGGGATTACAGGCGTTAGCCACCACGCCCAGCATTATATGTGGTAACCGGGGATCAAACTCAGGTCCTTACGCTTGCGAGGCAGGCGCCGGAACCACTGAGCTAACCCTCCGGCCCTCCATGGATATTCTTAATAATAACAGAATGAGTCTCTAGTTTCAAACCTTTATCATTTAAAAAAATGATGGCCAGCATGGTGGTGCATGCCTAAAATCTCAGAGTTCAGAAAGCTGATGCAGGAGGATCACCGCGAATTCTAGGTTAGTTTTGGATAGTAGGTTCAAGACCAGCCTGAATTACATAACAAGACCTTGCCTCAAAAAAAAAAAAGACAACATCCTCAGACCCAGTGGATTAACAGCAAGTCCAGAGCGCTCTAGATTGAGAGATCATGTTTATGGTTCAGGAGAGAAATCCTGGAGCTTTCATTGGTAGAAAGGGATCACGGCCATAATATGGGAGCTGGAACACAGGGCCACTCTATCTCTGAGCTCCACCTCCAGGTGTTCTATTTTTTATTTCGAGAGACGGTCTTGCTAAATTGTCCAGGCAAGCCTTGAACTTGTGCTCCTCCTCTCTCAGCCTCCTGAACAGTTAGAATTAAGAACAGTGTTTCAAAGTGGCAAACAAAGAAGTAGGAAAAGATCTTCCAAAACTATGAATTTTATGAAAAGGCTGAGAAATGATTTTCTGAAAAGCAAAATTCTCCTACCTGGCCCTTTATTAGTGATTGACTTTTTTTTTTTAAATATACTTTGCCTGCAGTTTTGTTCACACAAGTCCCCAGAGACATGCTTGCTGTGGGTCCTTGTCATATTTTGAAAGATCATCAAGAATCACCAAGATTACTTTATTTTTTATTTTTTTGAGACAGGGTCTCGCTTTGTAGTTCAGGCTGGCCCTGAGCTCACTATGGAGCCCAGGCAAGCCTGGAACTCATAGCAATTCTCTTGCCTCTGCTTCCCGTGTGTGACGATTATAGGCATGAGGCACCATGCCTGGCATTGCGATGTGTGGTACTGGGAATTGAATTTGGGATCTTGCACTTGAGAGGCAGACATCGGAACCATGGAGCTAAATCCCTGGCCCTCCTTTTTGTCACTGAAGTGCAATGCATGTATACACTGGGCCTAAAAAGAGTCTTACATCTTTCTGGAGCATTTTTTGTTAGCACTTAAGCATGTTAGTCAAGGTTTGTAGGTGTTGATCGTGTGTTGGCGTCAGTAACAATGCTGTCATGGAAAGATGCGTCACAAGCATTTGAGAACAACAGTAAACCAGGCAAGGTCACCCATCATTTATTTTCGGATGTGACACCTGAAATGTGGTTAGCCACATTATATAAACCAGAAAACTTGAAAAGAATTGTTATCTTCAAATAAAACAAAGTTAATGCACTTAGTGATTTTCATAATCTTTATCATCTTTCAAAGTAACTCATTTCTAATGGCAAATAGCTTACTATCTAATTAATATATAATTGATATCTTTCCTAAAAGGACTTCTAGGCTATACAATTTAAAAGATTAAGGGCACCGGGTGTAGCTTCACAGTTGGACACTTGCCGAGCATATACAGGAACTAGTTCGATCACAGTACCTCAAAAATATAGAAAATAAAAGATTTAGTGGGGAAGGAAACTTGATTTCTGAAGAAATAGAATTGAGATGTTTAGAAAAAAGTGGCTCTTGAGAGCTAGGGATGTAGCTCAGTGGCGCTGCTGCCTGCCCGGTGTGCACAAGATCCTAAGTTTAATCCCTACTAGTGAAGGAAAAAGAAAAAAGTGGCTCTCAAGGTGGAGAAAAAGAGAGGTGTAGTAAGAGAAAGGGACCCAGGAGCAGGATGGGTTCTGAACCCCTGGGCCCAGCTTTGATTCAAAGGAGGCAGGCAGGGAAGGGTGCAGGGACAGGGCCTGGGGACAGGGAGCGGGCCCCGAGCGTCTGTCTGATGCACGTTCTTTGCCCCGCGCTGTCCTGGCTGGGAAGGACTTCCGGGGCGCTAGGAGGCCTGCGAAGCTGGGAGAGACAAAAGCCGGGTGGAGGAACAAACAGAGAAGCGAGGAGTTTCGAGCACAGAGAGAGGAGCGCGCATTCCTAGTCAGTGGAGGAGAAACCCTCCCAGGGAAGGCTGTGGGAAGAGACAGGCCTGAGGTTTTCCCAGAGGAGGAAAGCGGCGCTGGCTCCACGCAGACGGGCCTTGGGGTGAGCCGGGTCAGGCCCAGCAAGCAGGTGGCCTGTGTCTGTGGAGGAGAGTGAGACCCCCAACCCACTCCCGTGTCTGGGGCGGGGATGGAAACGGGAGAGGCTCATGCCTGCTGCGGTGGCACAAAGGCAGAGGCTGAGGTGAGAAGATCAAAGCCAAGGAGATTTAGCGACTTAGTAGGACCCTGCCTCAAAATAAAAAATAAAGAAAGGGTTGGGGATGTAGCTTCGTGGCCTGGATTTCATCTCCAGTGCCAAAAAACAAAGAAACCAATCCCCTCCAAAACAAACACCCCCAAATAAAACAACCCCCCCAACCATCCAACCAAACAAACAAAACCACAGAAATCCGCACTAATGTACCCTCTGTTACACTTAATGGAAAAATTGCAGCATTTTGGGGGAGGCTAGAGCAGGGGGCGCCCTGCAAGTTCAAGGCCAGCCTGTACTAAATAGACCCTGTCTGAAAAGTCCAAATAAGCAGCAAACACATGAAAAGGAAAAACTGGCAGAGGAGAGCACGGGGCCAGAAGCGAAGGTGGAGGGGGGCGCCGGAGGCCAAGGGCATGATGACCATCCCTGGGTTCTCCCCTCGGGGGAGGGGCCGGAGCAGGGGAGACTCGCAGGGCCCAGGACCTAGCTCTTTCCTGCCTTTTCCCTCCATGCCTAGGGGCGGGACGCGAGGTGTGAATAAGGAAAGTTCTGGTGCCTCAGACCTCCGCTTAGGAACGTCTGCCATTGTAAGAATTTAGTATAAACTATGAAGTAACTGTCCCAGAAGAAGGCGCTTGGAGAAAGGCCATCGGTATTTCATAGTTTACTTTGCAATGCTGGGGACGGAGCCCACACTGGGCAAGCACTATACCACTGGGCCACACCGCCAGATCTGTATTTCATTTTGAGACAGGGTCTCCCTAAGTCCTTCAAGCTGGCCTTGAACTTGTAATCCTCCTGCCTCAGCCTCCGGAGTGACTGGGAACGCAGGCACGTGGCACCACCGCCAGCAGGAGTTCATACGTCAGTGAAAATTGACAACACGTCATGGTTTGTAAAACCTTGCGGAAAGGCCGAAAGGCCGAGGGCTCCCTGAGGAAAGCGGTCAGGCCCCCCTCTGTGGGCCGAGCCAGATGCTGCCACTCAGGGGCGTGGGCGGGGCTCCCGCTCCCGGGATCCAGGCGAGGAAAAGGGTGGGCTATGCCAGGCCAAGCTGCCTGGACGGAAGGCCCACAGGGGGCGTCCGCAGGCCCGGCCCTGTGGAAGAGCTGGAGCACTAGCTTGCGGGCCCACCATTTTCCTGCACTCCTTAGAGCATTATTTGGGGCTTAATCTTCCCTTCTGGAATCTCGCACGTTTGTTATGTCAACAGTCAGAAAGAGTAAACTTTCGGGACAAAAAGAAACCTGGAAGAGACTTATGATTATCTGCTTTGCCGATGAGGGAACTGAGCCCCAGAGGAAAGTAACTTGCTCAGGGTCACAGCGAAGCCGGACAGAACCAGCTGGCCGAGGGCTCGGCTCCCAGGCCCCCAGCTCTCCGCGGTCTCGCATGACTCCTCCCGCGGGGCGGTTAATGATTAAGGCCCGGCCGGCCACAGCACCTCAGTGCCGGTTACTCATTAAGCCGGTTTCCGAGGGAAAAGACACCGCGAAACCAATGGGCCCGGAGCTTCTGTTAGCACGAACTGCACGAGTACGATCCTGCAAGTGTATTCACAATATTTCATAATACAACCTCTTCCCTCTGCGGCTGTACATTTTGCTCTTCATCCTATGCTGCCTGCTGGACCCTGAGAAAACTTTCAGTGAGAAGTGAAAACGACTCTCCTCTGTGTCTGAGGGAAGTGGGTAATAAAATCTGTTTGCTGTGTTCGCTGTCTCCAGATAGGGCTGTAATTACACCACGGAAGAAGGCGGCGGAGCCTCAGTCGCGGTCCTTTATGTAAACGCAGCCTTTGGGCCCACCGGATCTCAGGTTCCGACGTGCAAACCGCGAGACTCGGCTGCTGTCGTCTTCGGGTTCTTCACCCCTCCGGAGATTGGTGCTTCGAGACCCACAATTGACAGGTGAGAGTAAAAGAAGTCTCCAGCAGAACAGTTATGTTTCTGTGAATTTAGAAGCATCCCTAAACCACGGCATTACTAATGAATACCTTTCAGCTGAAAAAGAGCTCCCAAGCTTTTTTTGAGACAGGGTCTCGCTTTGTAGTTCAGGCTGGCCCTGAGCTCACTATGTAGCCCAGGCAAGCCTGGAACTCAGCAATCCTCCTGGTTCTGCCTCCCGAGGGCTGGGATGACAGGTGCGAGCCACCACGCCCGGCAAAAACTGATTCTTTGAAATGTCTTTGGAAAAACAACAACAAAAAAAACCCAAAACAAATAAATCCGATCTTCAAAAGAGAAAAAGCAGTTTTTAATATGACCACATTAACATCTGACAGAAATTTAATCTATTTCCAGTATTTGCCAACTTTCCAGCAATCCCTCCAATTTTACAAAGACCACGATGTGTAAGATATATTCATATTGTGTTTATAAAATCAGAGACACCACGGCAAGACACAGTGCCTCTCCCTTCCTGGAGCCGGTCTGCCTCCTGGCACGCTGGCCACTGGCCTTGGTCTGCCAGCCCTCCCTGGCTGGGATCCACCGTGTTTCTCCAACACCTGCTGCTCCTAGCTCTCTGTGCTCTCTCTGGAAGACAAACCACAGGCCACCGCCCTGGCGCCATCCCTGGCCCGGTCCAATCAATAAGGACTTCTTTCCTGTCCATTTGCTGAGGTCACGGGAGTGAATCTCATTAATTATTTCTGCTACCACAGCCTCGAGTGTGCTTCTGGCCTGACAAGTGAAAACTGCTTGACCTTTTTTTTCTTCATTTTGTTTGCAGCAGATTCCAAAAAGAAGGCAGGTTCATTTAGCAATGCGATGAAAGGAAGGAAAAATACGTGTATGCTCTTAAAGTCATTAACGTATTTAGCTATTTTGTAACAAAAGCTTCTCCGTCACCTCACTCCCTAGGTTTTTTGGCTGAGGAATAGTCATGTCTTTTTAATTTGCTGTCATGAAAATCTGGTCACCGCAAACACGATGTTTTCTAAAGCCGATCTGGCCTCCGAGGGAGGGAAGCTCTCCAGGGCCACTAGTGCCTTGTTTCCATGGTAACGACACAGGTCAATAGCTGAAGTCACACCTTTGCCAGCTTTGATTGTTTCTCGTAACTGTTAAGAAAAAAAAAAAACGCACACTAAAAGTCAGTTTTTAGGTTGCACAGTGAGGACCACAATTAAACTGCAGGCTAAGAAAGGAGAAATGATGTGTACTCAGTATTTCTGCTTCGCTATCCCAAGTGTGTAAAGAGGCCACCATTCCCCAGTGGTCTCTGGGCAGGAGCGCTCCCCTAGGCTGCGTGCCTGGGCGCTCCGAGCGGCACAATAGGCTCCAATCAGCCTAATTACACCTCCTGCCCAAATCCCACCCTTGCCAGGTTGAAATGTGCCACGCTGGGGGTGGCGGTAATGAAAGTGGAGGTTATTCACGTCTCTGTCATCCCAAATTCAGCAGCCTAGTATTGCCCTGTGAAGAAACCTTCACTAACATCTCAGTTCAGAACTTTTTTTTTAAAATGCCGAATGTGCCAGGTGTGGTGGCGCACGCCTGTAATCCCAGCACGCAGCCAGCTGAGGGTTGAGGGAGGAGGATCGCCGTGAGTTCGAGGCCAGCCGAGACTGCATAGTGAGTTTAAGGCCTGTCTGAACTATGCCATGAGATCCTATCTCAAAAAAGACATAGGTTTTTATTTTTATTTTTTTTGAGACAGGGTCTTACTGAGTAGTTTCAGGGTGGCCTGGAACTTGCAGCCTCCACGTGCTAGCATTACTGCTGTGTGTGCAAGTGTGGTACACTGACATAACAGTCTATGTGAAAATTCAAGAAAGACACATGCTGTTAGGCCTGATTGGGATGTATTTAAAATTAAAAGATTTATTTGAGTAGAATGAACCAGAATGGCCTTTCTAAAAAATAAACTTGCTGACAAATGAAGCTGACTTCTCACCCGTCTGTGGTCACAAGACGAGATCAATAGAATGGTTACTCTTCAGAGCTGGCGAGGGCTCAGTGATCCGCCCTGCCTCTTTCCTCTGCCCCGGCAGCCCTTCTCAGCAAACGCGTGGCTCCTTCCCTACATCAAGAGTCTCCCCTGGACCGAGGCCGGCGGAGCCAGGCGAGAGCTGTGTTCCGCGGCCGTGGAGCCCGGGCTGCAGCATGGACAGTCCCCTGCAGGCCTACGGGCCTCCGCCCTGCTCTCTGAGGGGCTGGGGTGAGTGCCGCAGCCTCTGGGCCGGGAAGCGCCCGTGAGGTAGCGGTAGGGCTGACTTCGCTGTCCTCGCCAGCAGCACTGGGGTCTCCCGTAGCCACAGTCACTGACGGTGAGTCCGCCCTGTCGCCCCTAGAGCTCGGGGCACCTTCCCACCACCACTACTGTAGCGGCTCAGGCGCTTGCCATTTTCCAGGGTGAGCTTTTGGAGTCACCTCTTAGAGCCTTTTAGCCACCAGTTCTGCGCTCTGGACTCCATCGGTCTCAGCACACTGCCCAGGTCTTGATAAATGCGCACACCATCTTGCTTAAAACCCTCAGTGCCCTGGCGCAATCTTAAGGGAAGAGCCTGTACTCTCTCAGGAGGTGCTGAAATACTTCCTCCAACTGATAGGGCTCCTGACTGGAACCTTCCCTGTCTTTGCTCTCTCCAACCACTGAGGGGCCTGTCTTCCTCTGGTCTCCCGGGGTTCCCTGGAGACGAGGAGCACAACATTATTATACAACTCTGTACTTTAATTTTCTACTCACTCTTAGGAGATTTTAAGCTACTCATTGCATAATGCATGAAACAAGCAAATCAAGTAAATATGCTGGTTTATAAAGATTCCAGATGGAGAGAGAAACAGATCAGAGGCTGTTCTCTCTGTGGCTTTATTGGGAGGCACCTGGCACTAGCCCAGAGCCTCGCCCTCCACAGAGCA